>JARHVA010001324.1:402500-485000 GCA_037957365.1 Torreya grandis | reverse complement strand
CACTCAAGGCATTCAATACCACTATAATAATAAAATCACTTGCACTTTCCCAAACACTTAGGTGGTGAGAAATACATTGGGATTTATCCTTCCTTAGAGTGTTGGTATGTAGGTAACTCTCTTCATAGTGATAGTTGAGGATGTCTATCATAGTTACTAACAAACATACCTTTTATCTCATGCCTTAATTTCAAGGAAAATTATGTTTTTCATCATAAATAATATACTATATGAATAATATAGAGTTTCAAACTACATGAGCATAGGAATAAAACCAATAAAAACATGTGCAGGTACACCCAAAAGTTCTTATTAGCCTTGTATAAAGGACACTAGTGATATGTTAAAGACACTAGAGTCACATGGCACTACTATCCAAAATTTTCACTACTATCTAGGGGGGTTTTGATATAAGGATCTAGTTCATGACACTCAGATCTATTCATATCTTATTTTTTTCCACTCAGAGCTTCCATATCAAGTATTTTCCAAAGCTAGTCAAAAATTATAATAAATCAATGGATGTTTTATGCATATTATTTCACTAATTTAGAATACTCATCCCTTTAATCAAACATAGGATTTACATAAGTAAACCATAAAGGGTTAAAACATTTGGTGAACTTGACTTAGAATATTTATTAAAACCCTAATTTTACATAGGGCTTACCTTATTCCAATTTTTGTGCACTAAATATGGTTTAGAACCTCAATTGTTATGATTTTTAGCACAACATATATCATTTAATCAATCCCACATTAGGGTTTCATTTATTTAATGTAATATAAATTTTTTCAAGGTAACCCTATTTCAAAACCCTAACCCTAGATAACCCTAGGGTTTACATTACCATAACTTAGATTTTAGATCCATATATCTTTTTATTTATATTTCCTATAAACATGATCATAATGATAGAATAAATTAATCACTTTTTGTTGAAAAGTTTAACACTTTCATTTTCATGCTTGTTTCCTTTAATTTAAAATGAACTTAGAAAAGACATAAACACATGTATAGATGATGATTTAAATAAATTAAAATATATATCATATCTCATAGCATCTTATTTTTATCTTATATGGAATAAAATTAATAGGAAAACTCTTACACACATAGAGGATCTAACATATAAGCTAACAACTATATTTCAAGTTTCAATGTCATATCTTATGCACAAGACATAATCTTCTTCTCTTCATCTCCATGAGGTTGATAGATAATTTCCCTATAATTAGTTTGATGATATAACTCCTATATGAGATGAAACAACATAAACCAATTCCACTAATCCCTATACTCATCTTATTCACACATCTTCTCTATAGGGTATGTGCTTACATGTTCTATCAGAAACAACTAGGGTTTGCACTTGTGAGACTCTATGTGATCAAATTAGCAATATGAGTAATATAAGTTTAGGATTAAAAAATTAGGATCAATTATTTCATGAAAATATTATAACATTATAAAGTAAATTTACAAGACAAAGGCCTCCAAGGTACAATAGCGTAAATCATGTATATGCATCTTCACCTAGTCAATTTATGGAAAATAATGTTACATATCCAAATCATAGATCATAATAAAGTACATCTACAACTAGTGTTTCAAAAATAATTGAAATACAAAATAAGATTTCAAGTGAGGTACTACTAGAAATGATTAAATATAAGTTGATTAACCTACCTCTTCTACATACAATGAGAACTAGATATTTTTGTGCATATCATAGAATGCATGGGCACAACACTGATTCATGTTTAATATTAAAAAGTAAAATAAAATAGATAATGGATAAAAATGAGTCATGTAATGACACATCATCCACATAACATACAATTACATATCTGTAAATCCAAAAAGGGTAAAATTCAATAACAATAAAAATATGTTTACTAAATCATAACTTACAACAACAAAAGGTTCACACATCATAATCATAACAAGAAATAGTAAAACATGCACCAACAAAACAAGAAAAATATACAAACATACCTCTCCAAAATGAGACTCAACTTTTAAAATGGTATGATTTAGGTCACAAATATCTAAAATAGTTTGATTATCATGGTCAAGTTTTGGGCAAGCAAGCCCAAGGCATCACTTATATTCTAGTAGTTGATAATATTGGTCAACAGGGTTTGGGATTTATTGAACATCATAAGGCACATTATTCACAGATACAATTTATTAATAAAAAACATCTAGATACATATAACATGTTATAAAAAGAGCAAGAACTTAAGTTTCAAATTCAAAATCATGCTAAGCAAACAAACATTATCAAACAAGGCTTTCTATCAAAGGAGACTCCACAACACCATATGTCTAAAATAAGCATAACTTTAAAGGGGAAAATCACAATCAATATTCTAAAGTACAATTTAGAAAGGTCAACTCCATAATATAAGGTAATTCCCTCTAGCATTACATGTTATCATGATTCTGATGTTGATTAATATTATGATTTTGATGGTGAATAATACTCAAATTCATATTGTAACAACAATCAACTACACCATAGCATTAACACTATATGAGAGATTACTATTCCTATTTTTGACATAGGACACAGTGATAGTGAGTCTCCCATGAGACTCAATGGTTTATATGGTTCATACCCTCTTGTACATAATTTGTTTCTCTCTTTCACTCCATATAAATAGTTCATTTTTATATTTCTTGTACATAGATTATTTCCAAAAAATAAAAAAAATAATACAACATTCCAAAACATAAAATCATTGAAATAATTATTCAGAAAGCATAACATTTATAAATTTTGTACATTTTTATGTTAAATTTATTATATTTTATAGACACTACATATGTTAGATATCTTAGTATAGCTAGTTTTATCATACTACATGATTCACTTTTTTTTTTGGGTGCTTCTAGTTTACTTATACGACTCAAGTCCACTACACTGATCCAAACTTGTTATTATCTACCCACTGGGGGCATATATATTGATCCATGGTTATTCACTTGAAACATTCACCCATTTGGGGGAATCTTATAAATAGTTTATATTACCAAGTTCTATCCTTAAATTCTATACATTTCACTTTTAGTATTGTTATATCTTGATATTGATCATTACTAATACTTAATTTTTTTCCAACTATCACTACTTTAGACTCAACATATATACAACCTAGCTCTAACATACATTTTTACTACATTCATGCATGATATCATTTATCACTTTAATATTTTATACTTCATTGTATTTTTTATGCTTCTTTTATTCAACGGCATTTGAATATTCCATTGTTCTTTGGATCTGCACCACTTTTATTCATAGTATGTATGCCTTGGACATAATCCCATATCCCTTACATTGATTTATTGATTATGTATGTGAACATTTAAACATGTAATTATATGTGGTTCTAATCCAACTTGATTTTTGGTTGTATATGTGGAAATTTTAACATGTCTTTGTATGTCTTTTTTCAGATTGAGTGACATGTAACCCATGTACCTTGTTTTGTGGCCCCTTGGCCTACTTTGTGTGTCTCGTGTGTTTTTTATGTATTATATCTTATATGCATCATGGCCATATAAATTGTCTTTTCTTGTTACACATAATTTCTTGATTCTATGAGGGATCTCATACATCTACCCTTCCTACTTGGGTACCGTGATGGACATCATGCCCCATCCCCTTAGGTAGCTACTTAGTTCTACTTAGATTTATTTTTACATAAACTGATTACATCTATCATTACACCTTTGTGAAATTATAGACATGGAATGCATCTTACATTACATACTCATGATTAGATTATCTTGCATTTTGATGTTATGTTTGTACATTATATTAGATTATTATTCAGTTATCATATGTGCTTTAGATAACATACATTTTGTATAGCTATTTATTTTGAGGATATTTTTTGCATAATTTCAACAACTACACTAAAAAGAGGGGGAATTCATAGGGGCTTTTCATATATATCAGGTTCATATATTGCATTCACAAAACATTTTTCAGCACACAGGCTTAGTTTTAGAAATTTAGACACATGTAAACATAGGAAAATACAATGACTCAAAAATTAGTATTATGACATAGAATTCAGACCATACAAACATTAACACCCAAATAATTACATTAATACCACATGGTGATACTATAAAATATGTGTTACTACTATCTAGTAGCCTTAGTTTTAGGATAATTTAGATTGGTCATAACAAGAAACTAGATATAGTACATGTTATCATAGATTTAGTTATAGGTTTGACAGTAATGGTCAAATTTTACTCAGATTCACATAGTTTATCTTATATTAATATTAAATACTTATATTATGGGAATCATGGGTCGCATGGTCATCCCTATAATTATTTCATATAATCTAATACAATCATTATAACTCAGTCTAGAATCAATATACTCATATATCATATTAGGGGCATGTGTATGGCATATTGTTTCCATATGCTTACTTACACATAGGTTGATCAAATGGAATGAAAAAATCCATTTTATTATCTACATTTTATACACTTGACATCATATTCTAGGTTATCAATAGTTTCATACCTTATTTCAATGTACCCAAGTGGACATAGAGCCAACATACATAGTTAGATCTTTTCATCACTTTACATGATTCATTTTTAGATGCATCTACTACACATGGGTGGGAAATGATGGATTCATATCATACTTGAGTTATTGATCCACCAATATGAGAGTCTTTGACACACTATCAGTCTATTCCAATCTCTTCATGGGTCACAATCTACCAAGAAGTGGTGGGTAATGATGGAGTTAAAACTAGATTGAGTTATTAAGCCACCCACACATGAGGATTGAACAAGTTATCAGATTAGTCAAATATATTCAATGATTTAATCACTATATACATGCACACACACACACACACATGTTATCACTAGTTTCATGCATTATTTCATGTACCCAATGAGGTTTATTCATTGCTTTCCTCTTTCCCATCTCTTTACTCAGTTTTACATAGTTACGTATTTATTCAACACAATATTTTGCTTTTGATCTCTTAAGTAGAGACCAATTTATGTATATTTAATTTGTAGGTCATGTTTTGAATAATGTTTCACATATGTAGAACCAACTTCACATAGTCAAACTCAGCTTTATGGGCTTCACTTCCTAGGTAAACTAAGGTACACTTGTTTTTTCCTTTATAAGTCATTTCACTTTGTTTCATTTATATAATAAAGGGGGAGAAATGTAATCACCTAAAATTCGTATTTGAGTGCTAAGAGTGATACATGAGATAACCTATTCCTAGATTATCCTTAGACTTATCCTAAAGACTATTATCATGTTTTTCCAACTTTTATGTAGACCACATGCATCCCTAGTCAGTTTATATAGAGTCTCAAACCCTCATTTATTTATCTTGGCCCTTCATTTCCAATAGTTTTCTAGATGCAAATTAGTGATACATTAAAGACACTAGATCCATGTGGTGCTAGTGTCCACAAAATGGAATTAATGTCCTTTACCTTATATTTCTTGAGTGAATATATTTTAAAAACTAAATCCCTCCTAATGTCAGACTAAGTATCTTTTACTATCTATACAAGATCTATAACACTATAAATTCATGAATTTTATACCTTTATCCACTAGATGGAAATTAGATGCAAAATACATACTCAAACATGAATCAAATTGAGCAAAATCAAGGTTATTAATCCCTATTCTACCCTAATTTTTCATAATACTATCTACAGTTTCCCTAAGCTCATAATTTTTTAGATTTCCAATCTCAAGTACACTCAAGGCATTCGAGACCACTATCATTCTAGCATCACTTACACTTACAGTAGTTTATATAGAGTCTCAAACCCTCATTTATTTATCTTTGCCCTTCATTTCCAATAGTTTTCTAGATGGAAATTAGTGATACATTAAAGACACTAGATCCATGTGGTGCTAGTGTCTGCGAAATGGAATTAATGTCCATTACCCTATATTTCTTGAGTGAATATATTTTAAAAACTAAATCCCTCCTAATGTCAGCCTAAGTATCTTTTACTATCTATACAAGCTCTATAACACTATAAATTCATGAATTTTATACCTTTATCCACTAGATGGAAATTAGATGTAAAATACATACTCAAACATGAATCAAATTGAGAAAAATCAAGGTTATTAATCCCTATTCTACCCTAATTTTTCATAATACTATCTACAGTTTCCCTAAGCTCATACTTTTTTAGATTTCCAATCTCAAGTACACTCAAGGCATTCAAGACCACTATCATTCTAGCATCACTTACACTTACAGTAGTATTTAGGTGGGGAGAAATACATCATACTTGATCCCTCCTTAGAGTATTGGTATGTAGGAAACTCTCTTCATAGTGAGGTGTTGAGGGAATCTAACCTATGCTACTAATGAACATAGTTTTTATCTCATGCCTTACTTTCAAGGAGGATTAGTGTTTACATCATAAAATTATCTACTAGAGGCATAATATAGGATTTCAAAATTCATGTATAGAATAAAAAAACCCAACAACATAGGTGCATGTGCATCTAATAGCTGAGATCAATCCAACATAATAGACACTAGTGCAATTTTTAGGACACTAGAGCCACATGACACTACTCTCCAAGAGGGGTTATGATATAAGGATCTAGTTGATGACACTTAGACCTATTCATATCATATTTTTCATCACTCAAATTTTATATATCATGTGTTTTCCAAGTAAATATTTTTTTACACATATTTATTACTATTTTTAGAAAGTCAAATCTAGTCAAAATCTATAACAAATCAGTGGTTATTTTATGCATATTATTTAATTGATTTAGAATACTCATCCATTTAATCAAATAAAATATTTACATCATTTTACCCTAAAAGGTTAAAATAATTATATCAAAAATAAATTCAACACAAATCCCCACATATCATGGTTTTGAAAAAAAAACATAAAAATAGGTTGTTGAATATACACTAATAATTATATATTTTAGTGCATCCATATTAGATTGGATGCCAACATAATTTTTGAGTATTTAATATGGTATGTCATTTAGAATATATTATTATAGTTTGATTTCATTTACATAGCATGTGAATATTTTGGATATCCAGGGGAAGCTTGAAAATTTATTTAGCTTATATAAAATGTCAAAATACTTTTACTCACTAATGTTGTTAACATATTGGAGAATGTTCAAACATAAAAAAAAAACAAGTGAGAATATTAACTCCACACAAATATTGATTCAAAATAATGAAGATGTTAATTGTCAAATAGAATGAGAAATAGGATCTACCTAATTCCTTATGATATGGATTAATTATAGGCTTACTCAGGTAGATATAAATCATTTAATATTATATTTTTATGCTTCTAGGCTCAATCTTCATCATTGATATTCCATGATTCAAATCTCAACACCATAATAATTTTTGGTAATAGGATTTGTAAAAATATATTGATTTATTTGAAAGCTATAAAAGGAAAGTTTGAATGGTTGCACACATGGGCAAGAAAATCATGTTTTAACCCATAATTATTTCCAAAAAATCCATTTATATTAGGATTTATTGTAACCTATGCCCATAAGAGACTCATGTAAAGTTGCACTATGCACATTTAATGAAAGCCACTAAAAGGATGATGCTAATTCTTAGATATCCATTCTTAGTCCCTAATATTTATTTACGTTTAATGTTTTTAATTAAAATTTGAAGGTGGTAATTTTATATATATGGAATTGGTACTGACATGACATATAGAGTGTTACTAGTAAAGCCCATGTGTAAAAACCATAAGATTTTGCTGCTTCTAAAATAAACATGATATGATTTAGACAAGTCATAAACCTTTACACATGCATAGGTCCTAATGAGATGATTAATTCCATAAAAATCGTGAACAATGAAGATTTAAATGGCCAAATGAAATAAGAAAATGGCACTACCAAATTCATAATAATCATGTTAATTATGTTTTATTTTTTATTTTTATCACTAAATCTACATTATTTTTTGCATCATATAATAGTTGCATATGATTTTTTAGTCATTCTCTAACTTTTTCGAGTTAATAAACAAAAAACCTCTCATTTTATGTCATAAAACACATTTAAGCTCGTACAAAGAGTATTTAAAATTTGTATAAGAAATAAGAAATAGTTGTAGTATATCAATCCCAAAAATATTTTTGGAATGTTAGTTTTAGGTAAAATTAAGTTCATTAGTTTTTCAATATTAAATATTAACATTCTCCACATTTCACTAATGAATTTATGACTATCAAGAGTAAGGTTCTACCCAATATCCATCACTCTTCCATGATTTATACATTAAATAAAAGGTGTAATACAACATCATTCATCATAAATGTGCAATCATTGTGTGAAGGGTGTTGACTAAAAGAACCATATAAACCCTCCCATATTTGTAATTAGTCATCCTCCCCATATTATGCTGAAAATGGATTAAAAAAAATAAAATAATTATTTGAATCAAATGTTTTAGGATTTCATGATTTATAATGTTATGAAATAAGTTTAGAGAATCCATGTTTATTATTTACACACACACACACACACACACACACACACACACACACACACACACACACACACACACACATGAGAATATCAATTACATTAATTTATATTTTTGAAATTTATTTGATATTGTATTTTTATAATAATAGATGAAATTTTTTGTATTAATATTAATGAAATGATGTAATGTATAGGACTGTAGGATTGTGATCAATTTGTTCTATGTAAGAGTAAATATTTAAGATATCATACTTATGTTATATTTGTGTTATATTTATTTATTTTTAGTGTTAGATTTTTTGTGACATATTTTATTTTATTTTTATTATTTACATTTTAGATTTTTTTTTAATGAATGTGAAAATTTGTGCATCTTATGAATAAAATTGGTGACAATGTGAGGCATGTGGAATCATTATGTAGAGTCGTATTATTAAAAAAAAAATTGTCTTTTATCCACTTTAAATGTTCTAAATTTATTGAAGTCTGAGACTATGACATGTGACATCATCATGTAAAGTTAGGTAATTTTATAGTTTTATTATTATTGTTACCCATTTCAAAAATTATGAACACACAAAAGTGTGAGATCAAGACATGTGGAATCATCATGAAAATTGAAGTTATCATATACTTTGGTTATTTGAAGATTTAAAATGGATTATTAATTGGTAAAATTATTGTGGACTTTGTAGATTTGGTACATGTGAATTCTACATAAGTTTTACATATTAATAATATTATCAATTAAGAATCTAATATTATTCTTATCTTGTGTAAAATAGACTGTTGTTTAAATATAGTATTGAATATTACCCTAATACTTAGGATATATATGTAGTATATATACCTTGGTATTATTTTAGAGTCCACCTATGATCCTAGTCAATTGGAAGGTAATTTCTTTCTTGAACAATTTATCTAGGACATAAGTCCTTGGTAAATGAAGAGGTCCTACTATTATTCCCTATATTAAATTTTTTGATTATGTGGATGGGGTACTAAGATAATAATAATAATAATGTTTTATATACCTTCTTATTTCATTTTATAGACTTCATGGCATAGGCTTCATATTAATATTTTGATACATAGGTGGGTAAAAATCATCTGATCTATAATTTGTAAATAACACTTAAACCTATCAATATAATTAATATGAAGAATGTTAAATCCCTCACAAATTCTTTTTATAATTTTTTTGTGTCCATGCAAGTGACCCTTGGAAAATCATGGTATCACAAACAACATCAATCAATTATGACATCATAAACCCACTATTAGGCCAAGGAAAAATCATTGTCATCACTATACTCCTTCACCACTTTGACCTTGTTCTCATGAATGGTTGTGTAATGATGAAAATTACCCATGCAAAGTTACTAAATCAAAAGTTGTGTCCTTGTATTCCTATTTTTTTTAATGGGAACAAAGAGGGAGATTGATTCTAAATAGAATACACCATTATAATATATCTATGGACTTGATGGATTTTCATTTTCAAGTGTCAAAAGAATAAAGAGATTTGGATATTCATTTTTGTTGATATTATGTTTGAAAATTGATTAAAATTTTCTTTGAGACCATATAATAGTTTTGAGGCACTGATCCAATGTTAGTCACTTTCAAATCATGGGAAATAATTTCTTTCCAGTGGAATGTGATGAAAAACTTTCAATTTGAAATTTATTTTTAACATGTGGCTTCACATGATATTTATTTAAGATGTATTGATTTGTCATGGTTTATTAGAATCTGAGTTAGTTCTCTTTTAATGTCAAATTATTACATTCATTAATTATATAAGGATATATTTTTTAGTATTATGGGTCCATGGATAAATATTTATAATATGCAATTCATATTAATCTTTCTAAAAACATCCTCTCTAAAAATGTCTTTCTAAAAACATCTAGTTGTTGCCAAAATTTCACTCATGAAATTTTTAGATCCCATCAATTTTTCTCAAGGTATTCTTGAAAATTAGATAATAAATATTAGTATACGACTTAGTTTATTTTTTTGTCTTGCTAAGTATATATTTTAAGGTTGCATAGTAGCCATCAGACCCTGATGATAACATAATAACTTCATTTCCTTAACTTGACTTCATTTATGATGGATGAGTCCTATGCATATGGTGGTCTAATTAACCACCATTATTTAATAGAGTCATCCCAAATCCTTTTTAACACTCATATTTTTTCCATCTTGGAGCTCTAGTTTGTGTTTTCATCCTCAAGGTATTTTCTAAGCTTATTGTGATGATTATAGGTTAGTTTCTCATGATTTTTCATTTCTTGGTGCTTAGGGTTTAGTCACTATTTTATTCTACTAATTTTCATATTATGACTTCTTTTTTTATATTTTATTAGTATTTTGGTGCTCTCTTACAAATACATTGAAGACCTTAAATTTACACTTGTTTAACATTATTATTTTTATGCCTCTTTGCATCAAAGTTTTCACACTATAATGCATCCTCACAGATTTGACATTGGGGTTTTAGATCTTATTTATATAGGGTTTTTTGTTCTTCTTTACATTAGGGTTTTCCACTTGCATTACATCTCCCTAACTCTAATGCTATGAATCTCACTACCTCCCACATTAGGGTTTCCCACCTCTATCATAGCTCCATAAATATGACATTAGTAGGATTTCATCTCTCTTGTATCAAGTTTATCCACTTGCATTACAACTTCCTTCTCCTACCTCCCCCTCCATTAACCAGTTTTATAACACTCCATCTTTCCCCTCCACACTCTATCATTTCACTCCCTATTACACAAACATTATTAAAATTAGAAGATATTTATAACCTTGAAGAAGAAGATAAATTAAAAGGTATTAGAAATGAAGTATCAGTTGTAAGGAGTTACCCTCTCTAATATTGACTCTAATATTAATCAAGTTATAAACACAAACCTAGGTCATATAGATATGGATGAATTTTATAGAAGGATAAATTCTTATTCAAAAAATTATTTGATACAAAGTATCTATGATAGTATTATTCTAGAAGCCACTACATTCTAGATCACTGTTCAATGCCTAAAACCTGTTATGACTTTGGCAAGTCATTATGATATGGATAGAAGAGATTTTTTACTCCATGGGATGGAGTCATCTTGAGAATAAGTATTGAATATATTGAGGAAATGATAAAAATAACTAATTTTGAAGCTTTTATATAGATTACTCTAGAGTCAGTGTATCAATATCATCATAATCAGAGAGATGATTCCCTAAAGTCCCTAAATATACACTAGATTTCCAATCATAAATCTATATTTTATAATATTCCCAAGGTAATTAATAGAAAATATTTCAAATTAGAGATCAATGACATAGTGACTCTCCTAAATAGAGTGGTAGGTAATCCAATAGTGATAGATTATACCAAGTGAATGTTTTAGTATATTTAAATCCTTCAGGTAAAAAATAAATACATAAAATAGGTAGAATTAATTAGTGACTCAATTCACAAGTAAATGTGTGAAGTGATTACTACTCATAAGTTTTATATGATGTCATATCTAGTCTATGTTAGTACCAAAATAATATTATATATTAGTTTATCAATAGTTAGGGTAATGTTAGCTTCTTGCATATATGACTACAATCCTCAATTAACAATAAGGGAAAGTGTTATACAATTTTTTCATGTCAATGATTCTTTCTCATAGTTTTTGATCCAAATGTTTAAATAATAACTTGACAATATACACTTCTTCATTTCCACCTCTACTAAAATAACAAGGTGGGGTGGTTAGTTCATTGAATTCCTTACTTTTTCCTACATTAGGGTATGTGGGTGTGACTCCTATCCATTTATGTTCCCTAAATAAATAGATGATAAATGGGATATCATGGAGTTTTTGTAATAATTAATGGTTTTTCAAAAGTTTTTGGTTACTAAGCACATGTCTATTAGGATTCATTTCCCAATGACCATTGTTAGATATACCTGTGTTACATTACATAAAGCCAAGTTGGTTAAAGAAGATATGTCATGTGTAACACTTAAAATTTTTCATAGATGCCCATCATTCAACATAAGAATTATATTAGAGCATGTCTTGAGTGATTATTAAAATCATTTTCCTTATTATGAGGATATTTACATGGATTATGATGATGCAATAGAAGTTCATCTTCTCGACTATACTCATTTCACATTACATTAGGTAATCAAATTCAACCTTGTGGATATTTTAGATGATAAGAATTTTAATATGATGATGAAGTAGTTGATCATAGTTATTTATCTCAAGGGATTAAAAAGGCACCAATTCCAAAAATAGATTGGATTTAATGAGAGACAACTCATTATATGTCTAAACTTAGATAGTTTTAAAAATAACTTTAGTGTGGTTAGAAATCAAAGTGGTGGACAAGTAGAATTCTAAACTCCCTCCACTATTAAATTTTTTAAATCTTCCTCCTCCTGAGCAATTCAATGAAAAGTATGTATAATATCAACTGGCACCTTCAAACATAGCTAAAGATACCACCATGGTGATCGAACAAGTTGTATAACCTCCACATAAAATAGATTAAGTACCTTTGAATCTCAAGCTTAAAAATCCAATGAGAGGAAAAGAAACTCCAAGAATAATAATTGTGTCTAAAAACACCTAAATTAGTCACTCACTCACAAATTTTAATTAAAAAAACACCACATTATAATTTGTAATGATAGATCCTTATTTATTAGGTCCTAAGGAAACTTCTCCAACAAAAATAGTTTTTCTCCCTTCTAATAAATTTTTTGAAGTCTCACCTTAGAACATTTTTTGAAAGGCTATAGAATCACTCCCTGAGGAAAGCTCATCCTCTTCATATTTATATTAGATTTTCTCTAGAGATTTGGGGCACTTGCCTATCATTCATGAAGAAAGAGAGCTGGACATATAATAAAATCCATAAGTAGAAGTAATGCCTCAACCTAAGAAAGAGGAGGACATGAAAAAAATGATAGATTAAAACCTTTTTGTTCATGAACAAGTTGTAAAAAAATTATCATCACCATATAAGGAGTTATAAATAATGACATATCCATCATTAAGTAATATAGTAAAGAAAATGAAAAAGATAGGTTCCCATTTAGAGATAAAATTTAGCACTTTGATCCCTCCCCATCCTTACATTGCTAATAATCCAAAAAATTTAACTCATATTATGGTGGATGATCAAGGTGAAAGATATGTTGAAGTAGCCATTCCCTCTCAAGAGAAGTTAAGGGAATAAATAATAGCAATAGACTATCAATTTTTATGCATTCACCTAGGTAAGGTTACTCATGAAGGGTTAAAATAGGATGCAAAAACTAAAATTTGATCTTTAACCAACAATTTTGATCAAGACAAATAAAATAAATATCAATTTAAAGATAATGTGGAAAATCTCACCTCTTTGATTCATAAATT
Source organism: Torreya grandis (assembly GCA_037957365.1). Taxonomy (NCBI): domain Eukaryota; kingdom Viridiplantae; phylum Streptophyta; class Pinopsida; order Cupressales; family Taxaceae; genus Torreya; species Torreya grandis. Next base: position 471,019 of record JARHVA010001324.1, on the reverse strand, counting down.
AGTCATCCTAACTCATTCAAGCCTACCTAATTATACCCTAGATACAAAGACTCTTTGGGTAGCTAAGAGAATAGGAAACATGGGTAGGAATATGGAATAATGGTTTGAGAAATTACTTGAACAAGGAAATAAAATGATAGATTCAATAATATAAGTCTACTCCTCAATGAAAGAAGAGAAAAAATATGTTTATAATAATGAAAATGAGTATAAAGAAGAATTAAGTAAATTGAAAAATAGATTGCGATGGATCCAAGCCTTGACTATAGAAAATGAAGAAATTTTGGTTAGTGAATGGATTATGATAAAATATGACTTATGATATCATTCTAACTACTAGGACTAATCAAATTCAAAATCAATATTATAGAAGAGTATTTACATAAACTCAATGAATCGAGGACCTTAGCCATTGATCCTACTTATGAAATTAGTGAATAAATTAAGAATATTAAATTTACATTATATGGAGAGGGAGGGAAAAAAATTCATTTATAAGACATAAAATGTGAATTCAAATAGTTTTTTGACTAAGAAACATACCTTACTGTTATGTTCAACAATGGACCAATTCAAAAATTGGTACATTTTCAAAGTAACTTTTATAAGATAGATAATTACTTAAATAAATTCAAAAGAATTTATCCTCAAATGATAAATCTAAAAATGGAAGTATATATTCCATATCATCATATTAAATTCCTATATCAATAAAAACTGTAGGGCATGTTTCATTAATTTGAATAATATGAAGAGAAGTGGATACAGTTTATATGAGAATAATTCATAAATATTGACGAAGAGGAGGGAGATGAAGAGTAAGTGCCATAAAAGACACCATAACTTGTAGTTTTGGGATGAGATAATAATTACTCCCTAATTTTCATAAGATGTATTTTTGTTCCAAAGGATTTTGTAGTTTTCTCATGTAGTTTGACCTAGTCAACATGCACCTTAAAATGTGCAACTGATTTCTATTTTTAGAATTTATTTCCTTAAATATAGGTTTAAGATTTAATATAAGTATGATTATTTCATGCCTATAAATCATCAATACTTTTAAAATTTTTGGAAAGAATAGAAGTTTTGTGAAGGAAGATAAGGAAATAACTTTGTGTAATTTCAAAAAAATTAATAACTCTAAGTGTTGCAGGACTTTGAGCTTGCATTTGATTATGAATGAGTGTTTGTGTTCATTTATTCATATTATTATTTTATCAACTCTTTCTAAAAAATAATATCATAAATTTTATTTATAAAATGAATGTGACATACAAGTGAAATCTACATTTGCTCACTCATTTCCATTCTCTCTCTTTCATTAGGAATAATTTTCATATCTCACTTATTCACTTTTTCTAATTCATAATTCCTTATATAAAAAACCCACATGAATTTATCATGTATATTTGTAAATATATTATTTTTATCTTCAATTTTTATCTTTTGAATAAAGGTAGCTTCCCCCACTAATAGAAGAGGGACTTAGTCCCATGATACTATTGACTGTTGTTTATTTGATAAATTGCTTTACATTTTTTCTATCCAATATTTTTTGAAACCCACCATGGGGCACATAATGTGCTTGTTCATGCAACCCATAAATTTCCATTGAAAGTGAATTTATCTTATCATTATGTCAAAAATATGTTTCACTAGGGTTAGCAAAGCTAATGGAATCTCTAATCCCTTTTACAATCTACAACAATGTCTCAATTTCCAATTTAACCATGAAAAGAAAATTAGATTTTTAAAATAAATTAATTTTCATGTAAGTCAAAAATTTTCAAAAAAAACTTGAGTTTCTTTAAGTTAAGATCTAGTTCTTCATGGATCCTTTATACCTTAAAGAGTAGTTTTTTCCAAGAATGGTTATACCATGGGGAAAGGCCATTGGTCCATTAGCTCTAGGAAAAATACAAGAATTTATAAGACACTTACATAATAATTTCCATGAATTTTATAATTATGGGAAGTAACACATTAATGAACACATAGTTGCATTTTTTTCACCTGTGGGATTTCAAGAGTTGAACATGAAATATAGTTATAAGATTGTTTGTATAAACTCTCATAAATGGAGTGGATGCTTTGTTACATCATTTGGATATAAGTTCTAATAAAAATTATAATAATATGAAAAATAAATTTGAATCTTGATTTAAAACATTCAAATATTCTAATGCATTACTTTCTCATTTGAATTAGATAGAAAAATAGATGTTATCACTAGACTTGTATGCTTATGGAGGTAGTTTCAAGCCTTAAAAGTTTTAAGTAACATGGAGACAATCCTATGTTATGGGTATCCTAATATATGGATTTAATCTTTATATTTTAAGGGCTAGGTCCCCTTGATGTATCAGTTAGGATCTCTACTCTACACTACTAGCTTGCAAGGGAAAACATAAGAAGGTAAGCTGAAAGTAAACCTATCTAAATAAGGTGATACACAAAAATTCATATTTAACTTATCTAATATGAAATAATAATTATTAATAATAACATGTACCTAGTTTCACTTCTCAAATGAGAGTTTCCAAACATAAATATTTTACACAGAAGCTTAGCTTGCTACATAATCTAAGGCAGTTAGTGAATAGGTATCTCAAAGACACTAAGGAAAGATGCACTTTCCATACATACAATATTATTAAATAACTATATAAAAACTATAAGGATTAAATAACACCTATAAATAGGTAAAGAGGAGAGGACAAAATTAAAGGAAACAATGCTATCACTATCATTCATTAACTAACCATGAACATACAATAGTCACAAGCTTTGAAGATGTGTGAATTAAATATTATTCATCCTAAAGAGGCAAGTAAAAGTGTTTTATAAGTATGGATATTCCATAACTCAAATTAAGGATATTTTCCAAATTCCAAAAATAGGCTTACATATAAAATATGTGAGAAAGGAGAAAGATAAAGTAAAAGCTAAAAACTAGGAAATGTGACATTCACTGGGCCCTTCTCAAACTCCAACGTAGTATATCCTTGATTATATATCCTATAAACTTTTAAAAATTGATTAGAGGTATAAAATAAGAATTTTATTGAAGGTTTTAGGAAATCATTATCATTCATCTATGGTCTTTGACCCATACAATCTCCTAGATCTTTGCTTGCATATACCTATATTATTGGTGAAGAAGTCACCTTGAAAATATGCATTAAAGTCTTATTCAAGTCTTAATTAATATCTCCATTGAAACATTGTCCAATTATTTATGATGTCTCTCCATATTTATTAGGTTTTTAGAAGGCTCATTCATGCTTTTTTTACCCTTTCAACATGTTAGGCATAGGAAGGTCTAGTTAGGAGTCCAAGAGACATTTTCAATATTTTAATCCTTTTTTAAATAAAACCTATGAATTTTTAATAATTTATTAGTCATATTATGGATATATAAACACCAATAAATATTTTAGAATCACTTATGTGCATCAATTCATCAATTTGGTGATTTGATCACTTGACTCCTTTTTAGGCAAAGAGGTGTAGGAGAGAGAAAATTGGGCTTCACTTTGAATCAGGTAAAATTACTTTATGTGAGGATTATAAACATCAATTAATACTTTTTAATAGTCACTTAGACCTATAATATCCTAAAAAATATTCCATTTTACTCCATTTTCTTGCTTTTCACTCATTCTTTATAGCCCCAAAAATGGTAAAGCTCCTTGTCTAGAATAATGTACAGATAAACATGGAAAACCAAGAACATTTTGAGTACCCTCTATTCCATTACATATTCATACAAAATTTCATTATCCAAATCTAGTGTAAGTATCTCTTTTCTACCATTGTTATCTCTAATTAAGCCTCCTAGGCCTAGAAAGAGAAATTTGGCCCAAATGTCCACTCACATAAGTGAAAATTAAAAAAAGTTTTTTTATTAACTTTAACTAAGATAATAACATCCTAAATTTCAAATTTAAATTTCTATAACATTATGTAGATGGGAAAACCATAAAATGTCAATTAGCAAGCCTAGATGCTTTTGTATACTTGAGTGTTGTTGGAGATGTTTTTCATAACACATATAGGTTTTGGTGACTAAAATGAATTTATGAAACTTTTATAACTCTTACACAACTCACTCCTTGATATTTAAGTCCTTTATTTCACTCATAGTTCATAACCATTGATTTTGGGCTTGCAAAACTCAGTTCTCTTACTTGTTGAGCTAGTGGCCAATTTGCAAGGGTTATATAACAAATTTAAAGACCTATAGAAGATTTTGAGTGATCATTAAACATATATTAAGTCCCCATAAATATGTACAAATGGTTTTTTTGTCACTCCACTATCTATGACCTCATATACATGCTTAAAACCACCTATTTCGCCCTATAGTATATGGTACTATACCTACATATGTGAAAAAATTCCTAAAAGTAAATCTCAACAGAGTTTTGAACATATAAAATACCATTTATAAGTCATAACATATAATTTTTAGGCATAAAGAAATATATCTCTTCAATCAAGTTAACTATATTGTTTAAAGAGGGTTTTAAGAGGTTTAAGTTCTTAACAATGGTTCATAAAGGATGGGGGTCCATTCTAAAAACCAATGCCAAGAACTCATAGCAATGATATACCAATAAAATCTAATATTAACTTGATTTCCCATTCATATCCTCATGAAACTTATGAGAAAACCTTTGACCTCTTCAAGCTCCTTCTCAAGCAAAATAGGGATTTGTCACCTTTTGATGACTATTAATGCAATTATGAAGTATAAAGACCAAATAAAATATATAAATTTAAAGTATAGGACCCATTTAAATACCTCAAAAAACTTTAAGTCACCATACATCCTCTACAAAAAGTTTTAACCCTTATAAATCTACCACTTGGGCTGGTGACTGTGCATGAAAAGGTTGAGGAATGTTATTTGGAGTCATTAGACCTCAAAACCAATTTTAAAATAAATTAAATATTTTTAAATTATCCATGAAATTATATAAAATTATCCTCACAAGTACTTACCTCTCAAATAGGTTTGAAACATTGATTTTCTACCATTGAAGGTTTTAATGCAAATTCGACTTGTTGACCCTAGAGGTCTATGAATTGTTTTTTCTCTCCTCATATCATGATAAAAACTTTATGAAGGTCTTTATTTAGGTCATATACACTCTTTTAACCATTGTAAATTCATTTTCAAAGAGACAAACATGTTATCCTCACTATGTTTATGAGTAAGACTGTAAGTCACTCAAGGAATGTGTTAGATTGTGTATGTTTATTGAGTTCTAACCTTATGGATATGATATTAATATTAATTTCAATGTAAATATATTCCATTAAAACTCCTAAATATAATTCAATTTCATACCTAACACTAATTTCCCTTATATACTAGCTATAACCTCTATCAAACTGCTCATTCCTTACAAAGGTTGACTATAGGTGTAAATTGACTCTTTAATTGTAGGTTTGGATAAATTAGGTGAAAAAAGACCTTGTATAGGTCTATAACATGTATAAAAAAAATTATAAACTTTTTAAATCATGTAAAAACCTTAAATCTCCTTTCCCACAAGATTTATTAATCATCTAATACATAACTGACTATGTCTTGACCTTGTTTGAGTGTAGGTTTATATTAAGGATTTAATGTTGGTTTGTTTGAGATATATTCATTATTTTAAAGACTTATTTTTATCTCATATTAACCTTAAAAACTCTATGGACTGACTGTCCATACCAAACTCAAACCCACCATTGCACTCCTTGCTTCTTAATATCCTTATAGCTCAATTAGGCCTACAAGATGGCTATAGATGTAGATTTTGGAGTTTTATTATTTAGTTAAGAAGTTGAATAAACTTAATACCTTTAATATTTCTAAATAAACCTTTTTTACCTCATGATAATTTTTAATGTGTGACACCTAATCTTCTTTTTCTTGTCTATTCATGTCTTCATGTGATCACCCACAAGCCATCTAGCTAACTATAGGAACATGACTTACCTTAAAATATGGCTAAAGGAACACTTGGAATGGTGATTGTCTAGTGCCTCATAGTGACGGCATGATCTTGAGATTTATTTTTTATGATGGAAACATGATTCTCCATATGTTAAATATGATTAAAAATGGATTAAAATGGATGATTAGTTTGATTGACATTATTACCTTATTTTTTATATTTTATCTTATGGTATGAATACTATTTATTTTCTCTATATAATTTTGGTTTTGGATTATGTTCATCAAAGGGTTCTATGTTTTGAGTTTGTGATCATATTAGTGGCTACCAACTTGTAAAATAATACTACATCTTTTGTATTAAAAAAATAATCTTAAAGTCATCCTTATATATATCACTCATTCATCCTCTTCATTTTATTCATCATCTTGACCTATTCTAAATTTGGTAACATATTCATACACAGTCTTGATTGTGCTATATAGGCATTTGACATTCCAAATAGACATTTTGCTCTCATAGTGTCATTAGTAATCTTTAATACCTTCTAATAAATCTCAAACAATTTCATGACTTCAAAACACATTTATTAACCCTCACAACTCCTCATATTTCTTATAGAAGCTTAATACAACTTCTAGTCTACGAATTAGGCCTACAAGTGCTTTTTTGAGCTTTGAGAGAACATAGTCTTAAGAATTCATATATAATTTCCTCCTAAGGTAATTTTATACTTTATAAAATTTTATAAATCTATAAATATCATGCTGAGGTGATTGATAAACTCTCACACACTTAAAATCTCGTTAGACCTATAATTGTACCTTATGGAAGGCCCCATCTCACTCAAGTTACCTCAAGAAAGATTCTATTAAAGATGAAGTAACATAATAATTTTACTTGGATTAAATAGGTGAATTTTAGCTAAAAAAATAACTTAATAAACTTTTGAAGATGAATACATTCAACTGATATATCAAACATGCTTGAAAACTACCATCCTTAACAATTAAGAGAGGTAAATGGTTTCCTATCAAAAGGCACATTATCATGAAAAATTAGATAATGATTCCAACATTAAAAATATCCTATTTTACACTTAAATAATCTTTTTATAACAATTTTTATCTATCAATATCTAAACTTAATAAATAGAGACAAATATGGACCCTATCTAGATGACTAGGACATAGTGACCCCTTACACTCTTAGCGATTGTTCATAAAGATGAGGGAATGAATCTAACAATAAATGCCAAAAAATTTAAGGTGATTAGTATACCTATAATTTTACAATATATTTGGACCTAAATCTCTCTTTCTTACCTATACTGAGGAAAAAATGATGGCCTTCCTAGAGCTACCAAGGAAGTCAATATGAGAGATAAGTTGGTTTTCTGCATTTTAACACCTAAAAATCCTACAAAATGATGTATTTTACCCTTTAATTATAAAATAAGGTCTTAAATATTATTTTAGGTCAATTTTACCTTGAATAACTATATAGGTGGCTTCAAAATAGGCCTTTTAGGCACTAAAAATGCTAAAATCACTTGAGAAACCTAATGAAATTGATAAAAAAAGGCATTTATTAGATCTTTTCATACCTAAATGGGTACACCATGTACTTTTTTTTCTACCATTATCATGTAAAACCTACTCTAGAAGCCATAAAGTGATCCAAAATGTAGTTAATTAGGTCATGGAGTTAGTCAAATATATCACAAACTAATTTGATCAATTATTAATCATGTCATAAGGAATTTGGAGGGAAATCTAATCATTACTTATGTAGGACCTCTATGAATTCAAACAAAACATGTTGACAAATCCAAGTCAGCACTCTAGGGCATTCATCTTTCCTCTAGACTCATGATGGACAAAATTATCATTAAAAGGGATTCCCTCAATATCTTCAATGATCTATAAGGCAAAACTACCCCTTCCCACATAATAAAATTTGTTATAGATGATGACAACTAGATCTTGAGGGAGATGTCACACTCCTCCATTGTTCACACATATTGTGAAGTGAATGGGGTGGTATATTTACTTTTTAATATTGGATTAGGTCTCCCTCTTTTATCTAACTAACATGTTTGATGCCACGTACCTAGAAATGTCATGTCAGTTATTCAAAATGAAGTCACCTTGAGATAGGATGATGGCATAGCTTCCACATGCATTAAATTTAATTCTCAAGCAAGGGATTTCAAAAATCATGACCTTTTATCATTTTATTATGAGGATAATTAATTATAAAGGGGGGAAGAATCATGTATTGCAAGTTTATTTCAAGATGTTACATCTAAGCCTTACCAGGGTTCACCAAATTCCATCTTCAACTCTCAGATACTATTGATATGGGTGGAGATAGGGATCATATTGAACTAACTTCTTACTCATAAATTAGAACAATTAAGAATGTGTGTAATAAGATTCATAGAGAAGGCCTCATAGAATTTATGTTGGGGGTAAATAACCATGATGTTAATTTGGCAAAAAAAAAATTGTAATGTGGAACAAGAGGGTTATGGAGTTAAGAGGTGTAATAATCTTGGTAATAGAGTAAATTATTAGGGAAGCCACATGGATGTCATGAAAAGGGACAAAAGTATACAAATATCAATAAAAAAATAAAAACCTCTATAGAGGTTTTTTTAAACCAATGAGTTCACTAAGATAGATAAAAAGAGGTTTCCTCACTCAAACCTTTCATGCCAATGACCTAAAGTCTTCTTTTAAATAATTAAGTATATGATTCTTTAAGGTAAGTATACCCTCATTTTCCCCATTACTTTCTCTTGATGAACCATTTTTAGGGTTACAAAATCAGCCTTCCCTATTACCTCCTTATACCCCTAGAGAACACTTCTCTCATGCACCAAATCAATGAAGTTAATCCCATATTACATGATGACCTTATCATATTACTATTATAACACAATGGGAACATTTAGGGTAGGGAGGTTCTACAAGAGGGTCCTCCACTAAAAATGACTCCCTTGAGGAATATCCTACCTCAACGCCTCACCGCTTGATAACTAATATTTCCCATGCTAGCCCCAATTCCAAAATCTCAACTGGGGATCCTCCCCTAAAAATCTTTGTTCTCAAACCTAAAACACTCTTGTTAGAGTAAATAACCTTAATGGAAATAGTAGGGAAAGGAAAGACCCCATGGAAGATATGATCAAAACCAACAAGGATCTACTAAAAAGGTTTAATAATAAACATCATGAGGCAAGGATGTGTCTAGTAGGTTTAATCCATGATTGGAATTCCATGAACAAAGAGGTTCCCAAAATGATTCAATATTTCACTCAAGCATCAAAGGATGAAAGGAACCCCCTAAAGCAAAATTTCATGGAGGTGGAAACTTCTTCCCCTAAGCTCCCCCTATTGACACCCACTAAGAAGACCCATCTGAAGGATCAAATGTAGAAAAGACCCAGAATGATCTTATCTAAGGAGGATGTAGAAGGGCCCAAAAATAAAACTAGGGATATAATCAAAAATAACAAATAAATCATGTAGGAGAAGGTGATTTAGGACATGAAGGTACCTATAGAGGGATCCTACCTCTTGGAATAGTTTTTCTATTTACTTTCCTTTTGTTTTGCCTTATGTTGGGATAATTAGCTATTAGTGTTATTTTTTATTTTTCAACCCACAAGGATTTCTCCCATTTATTGCACATTTTATACTCTAGTTCTTGATACCTGTAAAATCAAGATATTTAATATATGAAATAAAAAGTATTATCAATCTTGTCATTAACATTGACACAATTCATAAGGCCTATTAAAATCTTTTAAAATCCTTTCATCCCTTGAAATACCCTAAAACAAGTTAAGAGGTAGCTAAATAAACACATGGACATGATGATGAAAATGTTAAACTCATCAAATTTACCTTAAAATCTTCTCAACAAGGTTGTGTATGATCATTTTAAAGTCATTACAAGAACAACATAACAACCAATAGGGTAAATAACATGACAAGCAAAGTTTCAAGTGGTAGGGATGCCAATTTGACCTATGAGGTCAAAATTTAAACAATAGCCTCACAAACCCATGTGTGACTTCATGGAAAAAATTAATAGTATATTAAATAAACTATCATAAATGTATAAACTAATAATAGAAAACCAAAAATGTTTTTTTATCAATGCTCAGTTGCTTGAAGTTGGTTTTCTCTTGAGAAAGAATATATTGCCTAAGCTAGAGCAGATGTAAGATTTCACTAATCAAATTGAAAAAGACATGGTTATGTATGTTAAGTTGTGGAGGGATTATTCAAATTCTATAGGGAAAACTTCAAATCATGCTTCCACAAAAAACTTGATTCAAACATTGGCAAATGATATTGTAACATTGAATAATCAATGTTGGGATAAATAACTGGAAGCACACAATTAATTACCAAGCAACTTAATATGCAGAAAAAAACCAGAATACACAAGTAACTAGAATTCAAAAATAACACAAGATATGAGAGACAATACACAACTTGTATTAATACTCATACAAAAAAGAAATACAACAAATAAGGCTGCCACAGTTCTTCTTCCTTACACACCTCTAGGGCTCCCACACCTCTAGGGCATAAACAATAAATCTTCCCTCAAAGCTCTCTCTCTTAGCTCCCAACACCCAACTCAAACACTAAGTTGGTGTTCACCTTATACCCATGCTCCATGCATACCACAAGTGCTCCACGCACTCCACAAGTACTCCACGTACTCCAAGTAGACCCCACCTAATTTTGCTCCCTATTGTGTTGCTGTCGTATCTGATCTTGCACACCTGCAAATCAACCTGGTTCTAAACACCTGTGAACCTTGACCTTACACACACATACCCTGCAAATCAATGATCTTACTTACCCATGCAGATCTCCTATAAAGGCCATGCTCGCCTAATGACCAAGATCATACATACATGAAGAACCCTGCTAATTCTCCAATCCAGCACCCACACTTGGTACTGTGGCACTAAGAGGAACACACCATTGCTCTCTTCTCTCTAAAGGAGCTTATTTGCTCTCTTACTCTCTAGCACTCATTTACAATACAACCATGAGTCTATTATATAGATCTCATCCAAACAATAACTAGACACCTAATTACAATAATTAGATCCACAGCTCTTAGTCTAAAATTAGCTCTAAACATGCAAACACTAGGTTCGTCAACCAACTGCCCATAATATACTCACAGCTCGAACCACACAGGGGACTGACATCGGTCCTTGTCTGCCTAGGGGTGCCGATGCCGGCCGACTTCTGACCGACGTCGGTTTCCTTCCTGTCTCCTCCTGCTGACATCAGTTGGCCTGACCGACGCCGGTGTCTATGACACTCCACAACTCTTCTGCAACCTCCTCCATGTCTACATCAATGAAGCTTTTATCTCCACAACCTAACAATCTCCAACTTGGAGATAAACAGCTGCACTATACCTGTACCTGTACCCCATCTAATCTATTTCTTAGCTTGTATCCCTCTTCAAGCTCAATCCTGAAGACAACCCACCACACAACCTGTGATGTACCTCCTGTCATCCGAGTACCCTGCCGCATCCGCATCTACAAACCCATGTAGTGAAGTCCTGACCCTAAATAGCATGAATCCTTGCTGTTGGTCCCTCTCAAATACCTGAGAACCCACTTCTCTGAATTGGCTCCTAACTCTCTGACAACACCCAACACTTGGGCAAACTCAGGCCTATACCAAACCTCATGTGATTTCAAACACTTAACTATCTAGCCCTTAGTGTGCTCTGATTCTGCATCTTGCATAATGAACCTTGCCAACACCTGATTCACATCAGCTCCCACTGGAGACAAAATCAACCTGTGATCTCCCATGTCCCCCATGCCAAAGAATTTTGCTGCTCCAAATTCTTCATAGCAAACCACTAAACTAATCTTACCCTTAGCTCAGCAAAACCCTGTATGTACAAACCTGCTAGCTAGCATACCATCCACATACGAAAATAGAATGATGTTGTAATCATCATCCACCTAGTAAGACAAACCACAGTAGTTACCCTGACATTGACTAAAGTCATGCTTTGTCATTCCACTGTCAAAACCTGTACCACCGTCCTACAGCTTTCTCAAGACCATATGCCTTGGTCTTCCATCTCACGTGTCCATTCTCTCTATTCTTCAACTAAGGTATCCATTCATCTCTGTGCTTTCTTCCTGTTGGCAACCCTACCAAATCTCTGCTTGGTTTTGTAAACCCTCCATGCCATGCTCCCACTATTGCCTAGATCCTTCCTACTCTACAATCAGTAACAAGTATAAAGAAGAGGAACAATGAATTTGAGGCTTACTTACCATCTTCAGTCCTCCATATGGGCGTTTGAGACTCCTTGATAGCTCGCTGTCCACCCAAAATCCATTACAATAACCGACCTTGATCACCACACAGTCTACATCCAATCGACGTTGTTTTCATGCACCTGTCCTGACTACCAACCCTACCGACATCAGTGTCCCTACTGCCAATGTCAGTCCTCATGACCGATGTCGGTCTTACCTAATGCCGATGCTAGTTTTCCTACCAACGTCGATACCTATGTTCACCTGTGAGTGATGACTTTTTCCCCGTGAGCTCCTTTGAATCAAGTCCCATGTCCAAACTGCCCTACCCAGAAGTATCCAGCCCCATCCACTGGTCTTTGTCTGCCATCTCCTCCATAAACACCAAGGCTTTCCAGTTCTTAAGCCTATCAAATATATCAATCTTCCTCTTAAGAACATGCATCTCCTTCCTGCTCATGTGACCAAGCCTACGAAGCCACGTCTCTGCAACAAAAGAAGAATCAATAATATAAACAAGTAGATAAATAATACCTATTTTCTTACCACCAACTAATTCAAGTGCATCTACTATGAGAGCTCTTGTGCATATCTCATCACCTAACCTTTTTGAATAAATTAGCCATATCTCCAAACCTGGGACCTGCATGACCTCCTTCAACACCCATGTGTTGGCCGCCTACGATTTTAGCTTCACTTCCCCTTTGCCAATTCTTTGGCAAGGCTCACCAGCTCCTCTCCCTAGGGCTGCATGTAAAGAGGCAACATAATTTGTTATCCAAGATTCAACTTTATCCAAGAAACCTCCCAAAGTTTCATGTGAAACAACACCTGCAACATCTGCATCTTCAATTCCTTCATGCTGATCTACTACCAACCAACAATATTCTTTTACCTGCTCTTTCTTTCCATAGGATCATTGGTGACCATCTATGCTTTTCAACTCCTCCATTCTTAGCTTACTTTGATCTGCCATTGCTCTACTCCCACTCGATTAGAAACCCCTAAGAGTGACCTGTAACCAAACACAAAACCTGCTCCCTTCAACCTTAGCTCTGATACCATGTGTTGGGATAAATAACCAGAAGCACACAATTGATTACCAAGCAACTTAATATGCAAAAATAAACCAGAATACACAAGTAACTAGAATTTAGAAATAACACAAGATATGAGAGACAATACACAACTTGTATTAATACTCATACAAAAAAGAAATACAACAAAGAAGGCTGCCACAGTTCTTCTTCCTTACACACCTCTAGGGCTCCCACACCTCTAGGGCATAACTAGTAAATCTTCCCTCAAAGCTCTCTCTCTTAGGTCCTAACACTCAACTCAAACACTGAGTTTGTGTTCACCTTATACCTGTGTTCCACACACACCATAAGTGCTCCACGTACTCCACAAGTACTCCACGTACTCCAAGTAGACCCCACCTGATTCTACTCCCTGTTGTGTTGCTATCCTATCTGATCTTGCACACCTACAAATCAACTTGGTTTTGCACACCTGTGAACCTTGACCTTGCACACACATACCCTATAAATCAATGATCTTACTTACCCATGTAGATCTCCTATAGAGGCCATGCTTGCCTGATGACCAAGATCATACATACATGAAGAACCCTACTGATTCTCCAATCCAGCACCCACACTTGGTACTATGGTACTAGAAGGAACACACCATTGTTCTCTTCTCTTTAAAGGAGCTTATTTGCTCTCTTACTCTCTAGCACTCATTTAAAATACAACCATGAGTCTATTATATAGATCTCATCCAAACAATAATTAGACACCTAATTACAATAATTAGATCCACAGCTCTCAATCTAAAATTAGCTCTAAACATGCAAACACTAGGTTCATCAACCAACTACCCGTAATATACTCGCAGCTTAAACCACACAGGTGACGGACGTTGGTCCCTATCTGCCTGGGGGTGCCGACGACGGCCAACTTCTAACCAATTTTAGTTTCCTTTCTATCTCCTCCTGCCGATGTCGGTTGGCCTGACCGACGCCAGTGTCTGTGACACTCCACAACTCTTCTGCAACCTCCTCCATGTCTGCATTAGTGAAGCTTTTAGCTCCACAACCTAATAATCAATTACCTAATAGATAGATAATGTCTTTCCAATTGGAGGTTATTAATATGAACTATGTACCAAATAATAATTGACCAAGATTTTAGGCTGCCCAATGGACAATATAAATTAAAGATCCTCTAGTTAATGTACTCTTATAAATAGATTAAATTTATGTTTATAGTGAGGATGAACTTGAAACAAAAGATCCAAGTTTTCAATAATATGAATTTGATGAACTTGGTGGTGACTCAAATAATGTTTTTATGGAATATGAGTGTGAGGAAGAAAATAATGATGTCATGGTTAGATACATGAATGGCCAATACTAGGTTAAGTTTATGGGGTCTCACAATGAAGAAGTTAAGAAAAAACATGAATCTGATAAGGTGAATCAAAATGAGAAGATTCAGAGTAGTGAAAATTTAAAACACCTACTCCTACCATACTTCCTAGAGGTTCTCTTTTACCATTTCAATCAGAGACAAAAATAATTAGAGCCAAGAGTCATTACTTCACCTCAGGGTAAATTATAGTGGCTATTTTTCATTAATTCATGAATATTTTAGTTTTAGAAATTGGCATTTGGCTATTTTTAGGGGGTGGTGAACAAAAGGGATTTGCCTAAATTATCTAGGTGTAAGTTAGTTTTCTAGGTAAAATCTCCTATTGATTAAAATAAATTTCATACATATAAATATAGTTCACCACTCTATCAAAATTTAATATGAGCTTGTTAACCATTATATGCAAATAGACGTCCACCCATATACTCATAATGATAACTTTCAGTAGTAGGAAAAGGATGAAGAAAGTGTCATGAGATGGTGTTTAATGACGTGTTTCCAAGTGAAACAAAAAACATTTAATGACAATAACATTTTCAAATGATAGTAATGATTCCAAATGATAAACATGTTATCTATGAATAGTAATACTACTAAATAGTGGCAACACTATCAAATGACAATAATGTTGTTGAATGATAGCAATGTTGTCTTTAATAACAATCTCTATAATTTAAAAATAGTGTTATTTAATGATAACATTAATTTCGAGTGATAATATTAATATCATTTTATCATTACTATAGAAAATTAACATTATTTATGTTTGATAACATTATTTTCAAATAATAACATTATTGTCATTCAAAAATATTACTATCAAACAGTAAAAAATTTGTTGTTTGATAGCATTGCTATCATATGACAACACAACTTTCATTCAATAACATTTTTTTCATTCACTATCAACTTTATCATTCAGTGATGAAGAGGTGTGATCCATATAAAAATAAGGTGCATTCTATCTATATTTTTTTTTATATAATTCCACACCCATCTTGCTTCTACACCCCATTATGATTCATCTGTCCATTTTCCTTCTCAAAAAAACACCATTTAAAAACTTTTTATAGACTTCTAAAACACATGCTTATACATCCACCAGAACAAACCAAGTTAATATATATATATATATATGGTCCACTAAATTTTACCTTGCTTCAGATCACACTCCAAATGTAGAAAATCCAAAGACTAATGAAAAATAAAAAAATAAGGTGACTTCAATGCCAAAAATATCAGAGGTCAATTCTTCATCTCAAGTTCCCTTATTTGACATTTTATACCATGTTAATAAATCCAAGATTCATATCTCTCAGACATAATACTTAAGATCCAAGCTAGATCAACTAAATCATTTGTATCATTTCATAAAAGGGGATGCAGTGGACATGAATAAGTCTAAAAGGATTCTATCTATGCCTTCGAATAACAAACCCTCAAAAAAATTTATAGATACTACTAATTTTATTAAATGGAAACAAGAACCATTTTACATATCCCTTTTCTTAAAGGCTTGTAAGCTAAGTAATTGCATCATCGGTATGGGAGCTTCTGATAATGTTATGCTTATTAAGGTAGCACATGCCTTAGGTATCACTTGCACAAAAACATTTGGTTTTTATTTCTCAAAGGACATGAAACATATATCATTAGTATGCCAAATAAAATATGCACAAGTATCCTTTTCTATCTTTCCATAAAAAATATTCAAGATGATAATATTGGTGGTATTTATCCCTGTTACATATGGAATGTTATTGGGAAGGAGTTTTTGTAAATAATTAGGTAGAGAGACTTAGATGGATTTATCTCATGACACTTTTTTTTAATGGAATGAAACATAATTTGGAATCTAAACCAAAATCTAAGCTTATTTTATGTAAGTCTGAGGACATGAGAGATACTATTCTTTATGAAGATGTAGGTTTTGGAAATTACATGATGATGTCAAAAGAAAAAATGGGTATGCTAAAATTGGTTTAAGATAGTTTTAATGACATTTTTCTCCTTGAATTTGATGTAAGTTATTATTTATTAGGTTTTTGTGTAGGATTTATCATTGTTTAACCAAATAAATAAGTTTTCCTATTCTATTTAAGGCTGTAATTTGAGTGTACCAATAATATAACTGAATATGAAGCCTTACTTCATGGATTACATATAGATAAATAAATGGGTATTAGAAATATGAAGGCATAAGGATATGTTGAACTCATTTTAAAATAAGTAAGAAATCAATATCAAGTTAATAATGATCATTTAAGAAATTATAAAAATAGGGTTTGGGATTATATTGAAAATTTTGATGTCTTCTCAATTGTTTCAATCCTAAGGGAATAAAATGACAAAGCAAAATCACTTGACATTTTGACATCATTTATGATCCATCCCCTAGAGTTAAACATGATAAATACACTATTTATATGCTGATATACCTAGTATATCTGATAACACTGATCATTGGCAAGTTTTCAATAGTGATGAGGAGATAATTGCTTTCTTGGAAAAAGTAGATAATTTCAAGAATTTATATTTGGAAGGAAGCACTTTTGCCTACCAATAATCTCATGTTTATTAAAGTAAAGGTCAAGATGAATTTTAATCTCTCATAAATACTATAAGATAATCTAAAGATTAGGGTACATGTCAAAATGAATAAATAATCCATCTCAAAGGTAACAAAATTTCTAAAGGATTGATTTATATTGAGGATTTATTTGACAAACATGATAGATATATAAAAGGGAAAATGTAGCCTAAAATTTTAAAATGATTTAAATATGAACAAGTTAATATTGACACTTCTAATGATCCCAACTACATCAACATTGGGAAATAATACTCTAAATAAGAAAGAGATACATTCATTAATCAATTTAAGGTATATAAATATGTTTTTGCCTAGATTTATGATGATATTAAACTTTTTAAACCAAATTAAATGAAACATAGCATTTTGTTGAAGCCAAATACTTCACCTTATCATAAAAAATAGAGGCACTATAATCCAAAGATCACTTTAGCCATCCATGTTGAAATACAAAAGATGTTAGATGCATGAATTATGTATCCTATTAATCACTCTGCTTGGGTATCCAATATTGTGTTAGTTCAAAAAAATAACGGTGAAATTCTCATCTGTGTTGATTTCATTAATTTAAACCAAGCATCACTAAAATATAATTATTTATTACCAATTATGGATTATATGCTTGAATTCATTACTATGTCAGATATTCTTTCTATGCTTGATGGGATTTTAGGATACAATCAGGTTGAGGTTTCTATGGAGGATCAACATAAAACAAATTTTACCATACCTTGGGTAACTTTTGCTTATAGGAGGATGCCTTTAGGTCTCATCAATACCAATGCCACATTTCAGAGGGATATGGATCTATATTTACATGATATTATTAAAAAGATCATAGTGGTTTATTTGGATGACCTCACTATCTTTGCTGAAAAATGTGAGGATCATTATGATCACCTAGTAAAAGTCTTTTATAAATGTTGAACATATGACATATCAGTAAAACCTAAGAAATTAATATGTGGAGTAACAAAGGGAAAAATTATTGGCCATATTATATCATACAAAATAACTAAAATTTATCCTAAATGAGTTCAATCCATTCATAATTTATCTTTTCCTATGAGTAAACAAGGTGTGTAGTCTTTCTCTAATAAGGTTAACTTCTTGAGAAGGGTTGTACCTAATTTTGTTGAAATTACTAAACATGTCACTAGTATGATAAGGGGAAAATATAATTTTAGATGGAACCAAAAAGGGAAAGAATCCTTTGATGAAATTAAGACTTCTATTTCTAAGGCCCCAACCTTGGTATGTCCTAATTCTAACAAGGACTTCATCATTTAATTTTATACATTTAAACATGCTCTTTCGTCAATCTTAGTACCAAAAAATAATGTAGCCATTGAATCCCTCATTTCATTTATGAGTTCTAGATTGAAAAATCATGAAATCAAATATCCCCCTATCAATAAAAAATGCCTATGTTGTTGTTAAGGTGGTAAAGAAATTCAATTATTACATTCTAAATCGGTACACTATTATCCTAGTCCCAGATCCAACAATTAAATCAATCTTAACACATCCAGAAATTAGCTCAAAAATGGGAGGTTGGATAGCTAAAGTTAAAGATTTTGATTTGGACATCAAACTGACTAAACTTTTTCAAGGTCATGGCTTATCTCAATTCATTTCAAAGAATAAAATAAATTATATATTTGATGGAACTCAAGACTTAGATTCATTAGGAGAAACACATAGACTTCTATTTGTTAGAAAAACAAAGGAATTATACTCAGATACAGCTTACTTTTTTATATATGGGGAATGCCCTTAATGAATGAGTACTAAATAAACATATAAACATAAATTTTAGATCCTAAAAATATCTCATATGGGAGATTACCTTTTTTAATAGGGGAGTTTTTTCAAGGTCATGGCTTATCTCAACTCATTTCTAAGAATAAAATAAATTATATATTTGATGGAACTCAAGACGTAGATTCATTAGGAGAAATAGATAGACTTATATTTGTTATAAAAACAAAGAAATTATACTCAGATACAACTTACTTTCTTATATATGGGGAATGCCCTTAATGAATGAATACTAAATAAAAAAATAAACATAAATTATGGATCCTAAAAATATGTTCCTACATTGTGTTGATAAAGAACAACAAAATATTTTTATAGAAGCTTTTAATGATAAGGCATGTGGTGGTAATTTCTCATTATAATTTATAACACATAAAATTATTAGGGCCAAATACTATTGGCCCACCCTTTTTATAGATGCTCATGAGTGGGTGTCTACATCTGAAGATTGTCACCAATTCATATGAAAACCAAAACTTGTAGCTTTAACCCCAAAGCCAGTAATAATTAGGGAACCTTATCAAAAATGGGACATTGATTTTATAGGTGATATAAATCCTCATTATATCATAGGACACACACATATCCTCACTACAACTAATTATTTCACTAAGTGGGTTAAAACTATCATATTTAAGCAAACTACTTTTAAAGTAGTGTGTAATTTCATCAAAGAAAACATTTTTTTGAGGTATGGAGTTACTAAAAAGATACTAATAGATAATGCACCTAATATTGCAACTAAAAGGGGTAAAAATTTATTGAGAGAAACCGAACAATAGGTAATTACATACCCAAGTCCTGCTCAAGAAGTTGAGCCAGAACAGGGGTTAATCTATCAGGCAGGATCTGCCGGTCCTGGATACACCACTCCAGCCCATTCTCCAAAGCCCACTTGGCCAACCCATCAGCAACACAATTCCACTCCTGGGGAATATGATTAAATGAGATAAACTCAAAGGAGGCACAATGCTATCGAATCTGTCTAATGACCGCAGCGATCTGCCAATCCACACCATCAATTTTGTCATTATTCACCAGGTTAATAATCACTTGCAAATCGGATTCGCACAGAACACTGAGAAACCCAAGCTTATAGCAAAAAAGGATCGCTTCTAGAATCGCAAGCACCTCCATCAGGTTATTAGTGAAATGGCCTTTATGAATGGAAAATAAAAAGCAAAGCTCCCCCTTGAAATTGCACCCCACGCCCCCAATCCCGGCTGGCCCAGGATTGCCTTTGGATGAACCGTCCACATTGATCTTCAAGCGCCCCTCAACAGGCCGCGTCCATCTGCCAGCACAGGAAATTGGGCACAGAAGCTGACGAGCAATGTGAGTGGGATGCATGGTGCAGACAGGAGCGTCCAAACTAGGCAAAATAGGGGAGAGGCGGCTAAGGATAGCCAAAGAAGCCAGGTCAAAGTCCTGCGGCCTGCCACAGTTCACAAGAAGAGTTTCTTGCAAGGCACTAAGGCATTTAAGCCACACTTGCCTAACCCCAGCACAAGCCTCACAAAAAATATGACCATTACGCTCAATCCAAATATACCATAAAATAAATGCAGGTCTGATAGCCCAGGTAGTCTACAGAATGGGCGCTTTGGAAGGGGGATGGCCCAAGCGTTGCCAAAACTCGGTTAAGGAAGAAGCGTGCCTGCAGGAGCAACCCCAAGCCATCCACCACAGATGCCAGAGGTCCTTGGCAAAGGGACATTGAAAGAACAAGTGCACGATATTCTCCTCATTGTTCCTATAGAGAACACACAACGACGGCCCCTGATAACCTCTTTTACACAAATTTTCCCAAGTAAGACAGCGGCTGTAGGTGAGAATCCAGAGAAAAGAATTACACTTCGGCCAGGTAGTAGAGTTCCAGATTCTCTGACTCCAGCCAAAATCAACATCCCCAAAACAATTCTTAGTAAGAGCCTGATATCCCGCAGAGATCGAATAATGACCATTAGCCTCACCCCCCCAAGCCAAAGTATCACAATCTAAAATGGAACTGCGTCTTCTTCCAGCCAGGATACGGACCATCTCTTGCCGGAGCTCCTTCGACCCATCCGGCAGCCACTCAGTCTCAATCTTCCATCTAAATGCAGTAATGGGACCCAAATTGTAAGCTTCTTTGTAATTCTCAACAGTGGTCCAGCTAGCAATGAGAAAGGCCTCACACAATGGCTGCAGATTGGGATGCGAAATCCGAATAGGAAGAGCTCCATTCCAAGAGTCTTCCCAGAACAGTGCTTTCGAGCCCCTATTACAAATCCAGAAAAGACTGGGTTGGACCAACTGAGCTCCAAGTTTAAGAGTATTCCACACCATGGAACCTCTCCCTTCAAGCTGCATCCTAGGGATCTCATTCGGACCCACTCCCGAACAATACTTAAAGGACAGAATACGGGCCCAAAGCTGGTCCTGACTGGTACACCACCTCCAATACAGCTTATCTGCCAGAGCCTGACTAGAAAGAATAGCCAAGTGTAGCCCCAAACCACCATCCTTCTTTGGCTGGCAAACTGTGCTGCAATTAACAAGGCTCCATTTCGAATTCCTGAGATTACAGCTCCAGAGAAACTACCGTGAAAGAGCATCATACTCCTTAAGGAATAACATAGGAGCAACCTGAACCATGCTATGATATATAGGTAAAGCTTGGATCATGGATTGCAGAAGCGTCACCCTCCCAGCCGTCGTGAGCCAGTGATGGGTCCAGTGATTAATCCTCTGTTTCAGTTTGTCAATAACATTTTGCCAAAAGTGTTTGGGCTGCCTACCAACCGCTATGGGAATCCCCAGGTAGGTCATGGGGAGACTCTGAGTCTAAAACCTAAAGATATCATCAATCCTACGTTAAATGGCCTCAGGGGTATTAAAGAAGAAAATGGAGGATTTATGTTCATTGATCTTCTATCCCGAGGCAGCCACATACACCTCAAAAGTATGCCAAAATGCTTACGCCTCCTTAATCTGGGCCTTACCAGCAAGGATGGTGTCATCAACAAACTGAAGGTGGGTCAGCTAAGCTAATCCATTTCCCCACTGCCACCCCTGAATCACATACTGAGAAGCCTAATACTTAATGAAGCACCCCAAACCCTCAGCAAGAATAATAAACAGATAAGGAGAAATCGAGTCACCTTGACGAAGACCTCTAGAGGCCCCAAATAATCTGGAAGGTGCTCCATTGATGAGGACGGAGTATGATGGTGAGGTAACACAACTCATAACCCATCTAACCCAGTCCTGCCCAAAACCATAAGCAAGAAGAATTTTCTGCAAAAAGCCCCAATCAGCTCTGTCATAAGCTTTGAATAAGTCAAGTTTAATGATCATCGCCCTCTCCTGTGAAGAAGTCATGGAGTGGATTGCTTCCTAAGCAATCACCATGCCATCCAAAATTTGTCTCCCGGCCACAAAGTCCCCTTGTTCTTTGGAGATGATCAAGGGCAGCCAAACTTTGATTCTCTCAGCAATATGTTTGGTGATGATTTTGTAAATCGTGTTACAAAGAGCAATAGGTCTGAATTGGTCCAGCTTATTGACCTGTTTCTCTTTTGGAAGCAACACCAAGAATGTGGCATTAAAGGCTCTTAGAATTTCCTTGTTGAGGTAGGACTCCTGTACAACATCAAACAAGTCCTGGCTAATAATACTCCAAAAATCTTGATAAAAATCAGCTGGAAAGCCATCCGTACCTGGAGCTTTGCCTCTGTGCATGCTAAACACAACTCTCTCAACCTCAGGCAACTCAATCAGTTTCATAAGGTCTTCATTCATCCTTGGCATGATAAGAGGGGGAATGCAGGCCAAGATCTCTTTCTCTTCATTTTTAGCAATCTATGGGACGCCAGAGAGGAGCTCAGAATAGAAACCAACCGCTTCTTCCGATATATTAGAGGAAGAAGTAATCCGGGTACCATTCGAAGCATCCAGAGAGGCAATGAAGTTCTTATTACGCCTAGCTTGGACTGACTTATGGAAAAATCTAGTGTTCCTGTCACCCTCCTGAAGCCAGTCATTACGGGCTTTCTATTTCCAGAAGATTTCTTCTCAGAGTTCCCATTCCGATAACTCATTTAGAGCAACAAATTCAGCCTTGTGGAGATCCTCTGTCAGGCCAAAGTCAAGGATTCGTCTGGTAACAATATTCAGCCGCTCTTGTGCTCTTTTCTTCATAACATGAAGGTTCCCAAAGCTGTCCCTGTTCCAATCCTGTAGTTTACGCTTCACAAACTGTAATTTCTTGGCAAAAACATACATAGCTATCCCATAAGCTGATTTCCCCTGTCTCCACTAGCTGGTCACAAGAGAGTGCAGGGAAGGGTCCTAGAGCCACATAAGCTGAAATTTGAAGGGGGGTTTCTTTGGTCCGGGTATGAAATTGGTGGACAGCTTAATGGGCCAGTGATCGGACCCATGCCAATCCAGAATTTTGGAAACCAAAGAAAAGGCACTAGAAAGCCAAAAGCTAGATAATAAGAATCTATCAAGGTGCTTAGAAATGGAGTCCTTACCAGACCTTTGATTACTCCAAGTGAAGAGCCCATTGGATGGCTTGATGTCCGCCAGGCGCAGCCTATCAATATTGTGACCAAGGAGCTCGGAAGATAGATCAAGACGCGAAAGCCCACCCCTCTTCTCCTCTAGGCAAAGTACAGCATTAAAATCTCCATTAATTATCTAGGGGAGATAAGGAAAATAGCTTTGAACAAACTGTAGGTGTGCCCAGAGCTTCTACTGTCCTGAGATATCTCCAGGAGCATAAACAGTGGTAATCAAAACCGTTTCCCCACATTCCGGGGAAGAGGCAGTCATAGAGAGTGACGAGTTACTAGCCACCCAATGAATTGGTGTGATCTTCCTGGGGTCCTAGCAAATGGCCAATCCTCCAGCACTACCACGAGCCCCCACACACTGGCCTTGTCCCCAAGTCCAAAACTTTGGCATACAGCTGAAAAAAGAATCTATAGAGAGCTTGGTCTCTTGAATACACAGTATATCAGGGTGATGTTCCCTCACCAAATTCTACATAGCTCTTTGTTTGGGGATACTATGCAGTCCCCTCACATTCCAAGACAAGACAATCATTGGGTGGATTGGGTGAAGTGCTCATCCAGGGTCTTAACTGCCCCTGATTCAACCAATAAGTCCCCTATGCGTTGGATTTTCTCTTGATCCTTTCGTCGCCCCACTTTTGATGGATTGGAGGTAGAAAATTTCTTGTGAGGTCTCTGGATCAATCCCAGCACTGGCATTGAGCTCTTTAATTTCCCAGTAGTATCAGTGCCTTTCACCAGGTCAGCCCATCTGAGGTCCTTATTCTGCTAGTTTGGAGTGGCAGCCCCCTCCCCATCTTTCGAGGTCATCTCAATCTCTCTATTAGCCTGGGACACAAGGACAAGGGGTTCGCTGGGGAAAATACTAATGCCTCCACCCTCCACAGGATCCTCCAACTCCTCCAGGGGAATACCATCCTCTACGACCATGTTCTCCAAGGAGTCAAAGCGACTGAAACCCGCTTCAAGAGGTCTATCTTGGTTCCTCTGCTTCTGCCCCCGACCTTTAACCCACCGTCAGACTTGAGTAAAACCTTCATTATCCAGTCCATTTGCAACTACCTGGCCTTGGGGTGGGTTACTCCCAAAAAAGGAGGATTTACCTTTTACTGCGCCTCCCGTATCCGTCTTGATTGAACCTATTTGGGCCAGCTTCTCTGCTTCTTTTCCTTTAGAAGATTTGGCTCCATTGAAACGTGCCACCTGGGGGCATTGGCGATGCAGATGCCCATAGGCATGGCAAATCCAACATCTGAAAGGTATAGCTTCGTAATCAATTTGTTGGAGCCAAGATGAACCACCCATACAAATTTCCAAAGCATCTGGGAGGGGATTATTCAGGTCCATTTCAACACAAATCTGGGCATATGATATGAGTTTTCTATCCAATGATTGGTGCGCTATAGCAATAGGCGCTCCAAGCAGGGCAACTATTTGATGGAGAATGTCCTCCTGCCAAAACTCCAGTGGGAGCATTGGGAGGCAAACCCAGACAAGTATGCGAGTAGGTAAGTCCTCTGCAAAATTGAATCCAACATGCCAAGGCTTGATAAACAAGCCAATCCGGTTGAAGAAGTAGGGACCTCCCTCAAAAATCCTATTCTTGTCAGCCACAGAGGAGAAGTTCACTAAAAAATAGTTGTTTCCAGCCAGCATTATGTCCATATCTCCCTCAACCTGCTAGGTACGGCGTAGCCATGCTTCCAAGGTTGATTGGGAGATCCGAATTCCCATGAATTTGCAGATCAGGGTATGCAATGATAAATAATCAACATCTTCTTTAACAGCCTCAATAGGGATAAACAAAACAGGTCTTTCCTGGGCCTTGGGGAAATAGCCATTAACCTTAAGCACCTTAGGGTGCCCATTTGACAGGATCAGATCCTTACCTTTATCACTAAAAACCTCCTGCAGCCATGGACCAGTAGAAGCCTCGCTCGGGCCGTCCTTCTCACGCCCTCCACACCCCAGCAAGATTTCGCTCATCATTTCCCAGAACAATATATCCTTCTCTATATTTCTTCCTATTTTAGCCTCGATAATGCACCTAATATTTCTTCTAGTAAACTTATTAGTTTTTTTTATGGATATGGGATTTTATTGTCACATTATTTAGATCATTATTCTCAGGGTAATGGTCAAGCATAATAAATCAATAAGAACTAATTACCACAATTATGAAGTTGGTAGATGATAATCAATGAAGTTGTCATAAGAAATTATATAATTTTATTTAGGCTAACTGCATTGCCTCAAAAATGGCTATTGGCATGTCACCATTACAGTTGATGTATGTCATTGAGGTTTCACTACCCATCACTTTGTAATTACCAACACTTTAATTGGCTAAAGTAGTTGAAGATTAGAACTTCAAGGATTCACTCAACAAAAAGATATTTAACTTGAACAAATTATAAGAAGAAAGAGTTGTGGTAGTTTACAAACAATAAAGCATAATAAAAAGGTGAAAATTCTTTTTGATAAAAAAAATATAGGAAAATATATTTCCATATTGGTGATTATATTATTTTATGGGATAAGAAGCATGAGCCCAAAGGTAATCATGGGACATTCATTTCATTATGGAGAGGCCCTTTCAATATTCATCATTTAAGTGGAAAAAACACATACTATTTAGCCTACATGGATAGTATTCACCTCCCAATTCTTCATAGTGGTCAATACATGAATATTTTCAAGTAATAAGGACTATTTTCCTCCAAAAAATGGTTTAGTTTTAAGATTTTGGTTGTGTTTGCTTTCTTGCATTCTACTTTTTCTTTTCACACTTATTTGTTTTTGTTTGTATTTATTTTCTCTCTTTCTTGAAAGGTTTTATTTTTTTAAAGTGAATTTTAATTCTAATTAATGAAGATTACCCTATGTAAATTAGAATACTTTAGAGTTCACATTTGTATTCATCAAATGTAGGTCCCCAATCAAAGCCAGCTATTATCATCAAAATTTCACTTGTGAAAATTTTAGACCCCATAAATTTTCCTAAGAGATTTTCAAAATGGACCATAAATCTATGTGTGTGACTTAATTTATTTTATACTCTTACTAAGTCATGGGTTTTAGTATGCTTAGAAACCATCCGACCCTAATAGTTGCAAACTAGTTTTTAGATCCTAAAAACTACAATATATCCCTTAAACCTTGATAGTTATAATACAACTTCATTTCCCTAACTCAAACCTCATTTATGAGGGTTAAATTATGTGCATGTGGGGGAATTGATCCCCAATATTTAATATAGTCATCCCAAATCCTTTCTAACACTAATATTTTTTCATTCTTGTAGCTCTAGTCTTGCATTTTCATCCTCAAGGTATTTTTTGAGCTCATTGTGATGATTATAGGTTAGTTTCTAATGATTTTTCATTTTTTGGTGTTTGGGATTTAATCATTTTCCTCTACCAATTTTTGTCTTATGACTTATTTTATTAGATTATGTTAGTATTTTGGTGTTCTATTAAAAATCCATTGAAGACCTTAAATTTGCACCTACTCAACATCAGGGTTTTATCACTTGTTTGCATGTGAGTTTTCATATTACACCAAAACTTCACAACTCTAACATGATTTTTTTTTTAATATTCACATCGAGGTTTTTAGCATCAAGGTTTCCCACCTATGTCATAGCCTCATAACCCTAATGATAGGGTTTCATCTCTCTTATACATTAGTTTTGTTGACTTGCATTATGACCTCCTACTCCCACAACCCCTCCCTTCACTACTCTTATGTTACTCCCTCTTTCCCCTCCACACTCTATTCTTTCACTTCCAATTCCTAAACCATTGGTTTGTTTGGAATATGTTTGGAACCCTAAAGAATAAGGGAAATAAAAAGGCATTCAAAATGAAGTATTAATTTTAAGGGGTCACCCCCCTCTAATATCAACTCAAATATTGATCAAACTATAGACACAAGCCTGGGTCATATAGATATGGATGAGTTTTAGAGAAGGATAAATTCCTCTTTTAAAAATGATTGGATATAAATTATCTATGATAGAGGTCTTCCAGAAAATTTTGCATTCCTGATCACCACTCAATTCCCATAACTTGTCATGACTTTGTAAACTTATTATGACAAGGATAGAAGATAGGTTCATACTCTAGGGGATAGATTTATCTTGAGACATAGGAATAAATATATTGAGGAAATGATAAAATTCCCTAATCATGAACATTTTTTATGGATTAATACAAAGTTAGTGTAACAATATCATGATAGCCATAATATGATTTCTTTAAGTCCTTGAATAGACACTATATTTAAAAACATAAATTTATAGTTTATAGGGTGCCCAAGGTAATTACTAGACAAGATTTCAAACCAGAGATCAATGACACAGTAACTATCCTAAACATAGTGGTAGGCAATCTAATAATGAGAGATTATAATGAGTGGATGTTTTAATATATTTGAATAATTCATGCCAACAAGAAATACATAAACTGGGTAGAATTGATTAATAACTCAATTCACAAGAAAATGTGTGAATTGATAACTACTCATAAGTTTTATATGATGTCATATCTTATCTATGTTATTACTAGAAAAATATTCTATAGTGGTATATAAATAGTTTAGGTAATATTGGCTTCCTATTTATATGACTAATATCCTTAGTTAACAATAAGGTAAAGTGATAAACACTTTCATCATGTCAATGACACTTTATTACAATTTGTGATCGAAATGTTTCAAGAATATCCTAGTAATATCACTTTTTTGTTGTTGCCTTTACTAAAATAACAAGGTGGGGTGGTTGGTTCATTAAATTCCCTACTTTTTCTTACATTAGGGTATGTGGGTGTGACTCCTTTATGTTCATTATTCGAGGATATGTAGATGATAAATGGGATTTCATGGAGTTAGTGAAAAACCTAATGGTGTTGTAAAATTTCTTGGTTATTAATAAAAAGTCTACTAGGATTCATTTCCCAATGACCATTGATAGATTTACATGTGCTACATTTCATAAATCTAAGTCGGTTGAAACATATATGGCACATGTTACACTTAAAAATTTTAATATCCACCCATCATTTGACATAAGAGGAATAATTAATCATACCCTACATGACTCTTACAATCACATTCCTTATTATGAGGACTTATGGATGGATTATGATGATGAAAGAGAAGTTCATCTTCTTGACTATACATATTTCACATTAGATCATGGAATCAAATACAATATCATAGATACTCTAGATGATGAAAACTTTGAAGATGATGGTGAAGTAGTTTATCAAATTTATTTCCCTTAAGGGATCTAAAATGCACCAATTTGAAAAATATATTAGAGTTAGTGAGAGATAATCATTGTAAGTCAAAATTTAGATAGTTTTAAAAAGAAATTTAGTGTGCTTAGGCATCAAAGGGGTGGTTGTGCAAAATTTTAAACTCCTTCCACCATTAAAATTTGTATATATTCCTCTTCTAAAGTAAGTTAGTAAAAATTATGTAGATGATTAGCCAACACCTTTATACATATATACCACCATGGTGATCAAATAATTTGTAGAACCTCTGCCTCAAATAGAGAAAATACCTTTAAATTTCAATCTAAAAATGCCAACACAAGGAAAGGGAACTCTAGGAATCAAATATGCTAGGAAGAATACCTAAGGGGTTGTTCATTCACAAAACATTATAAAAAACACTACATTATAATTCAAAATGGTAGATCCTTCTTTATTAGGTCCTAAAGAAACTTCTCTAGCAAATATATTTTCTTTCCCTTCTAATAAACTATTGAAAGTATCTCCTTATGACATTTCTCAAAAGGTTGTAGAATCACTCCTTGACAAAAGCTCATCCTCTCTCAAATTATCAAAAACTTTCTCTAAAGAGTTGGAGTACTTTCCTATCATTCAAGAAGAAGGAGAACTAGACATACAAGAAAATCCATAAGTAAAAGAAATGCCCCAACCTTAGAAAGAAGAGGACATGAAAACCATGATCAATCAAACCATTGTTGTCAATGAATAATGTATAGAAAAAGTATCATCACCATAAAAGGAGTTATAAATAATGGCATCTCCATGGTTAAATAGTATAGTGAATAAAATAAAAAATATGGTTCCCCCTTTAGAGCTCAAACTCAGTAGTTAGATCCCTCCCCATCTCAACATTCTAAGAAGACCAAAAAGATTTATCATATTTTAGTGCATGAGTAAGGTGAAAAATCTATTTAATTATCCATTTAATCTCAGGAGAAGACAAGATAAGAAATCACAACATTGGAATATCAGGTTTCATACATTCACCTTGGCAAGGTTACTCATGAAGGATTAAAAGAGGATATGCAAAATATAATCATCTCTTTAACCAACAAGTTTGATCAAGTCAAAGTGACTAAGGATTATATGAAAGAAAAGGTGGAACAAATAACCTCCATGATTTTGAAATTAGTCAACCTGACTCAACCAAGACTACCTAATTATACCTCAAATATAAAGACTCATCAGGAAGTTGAGAGAATAAGAAACATGGGCAGGGATACAAAAGAATGGTCTAAGAAATTACTTGAATAAAGAACCAAAACTATATCTTTATAAATATAAGTCTACTCCTCAATGGGAGAATAGAAACAATATGTTTATAAGAAAGAGGATGAATATTAATAATAATTATGTAAATTGAAAAATAGGTTTCCATGGCTTGGGGTATAGAATAGATTATATGAAGACATTTTGGTTAGTGAATTGATTATAACCAAAGATGACTTAGGAGATCAGGTTAAACTATTAGGACTAATCAAATTCAAAATCAATATTATAAAAGAATCTTTACACAAATTCAACAAATCAAGGACATTATCTATTGATCCTACTTATGATATCAGTGAAGCAATTGAGAAGATTATGTGCCCATTATATAGAAATAAAGTAAAAACACTTCATATAGAAGATATCCAAGGTGCATTCAAATAGTTGATGAAACAAGAAACAAACCTTAATAATACTTTCAACTATGGATCAATTCATAAATTGGTATATTTTCAAAGTACCTTTGATAATTTGGATAATGAATTAAATAAGTTTAAAATAATTCCTCCTCAAATGATAAATCTACAAGTGGAATCTGAGATTATATATCAGCATTCTGAAGGCTTAGATGAAGAAAAAATAGAGGTCATGTTGTATAATTTTGAAGAATATGAAGAGAAGCAGTAATAAGTTATGCGAGAGTAAGTCAAAAACATCAATGGAGATGAGGGAGATTAAGAATAAGTGATAGAGAAGACCCCCTAACTTGTATTTTGGGGTTGAGATCAGATGTAATCCTCCCTACATGCCATACGATATATTTTGTTCCAAATAATTTTATTGTTTTCTTGTGCTTTTTTACCTAGTCAACATGCACCCTAAAATGTTCAACGAAATTCTATTTTTAAAATTTGTTTCATTAATTTAGGATCAGGATTTCCTATAAGTAAGAGGATTGCATGACTTTAAATTTTATATAAATTTGTAACTTATTTCAAGAAGAAAACTTTTGTGGAGGAATATAAGGAAAGAACTTCATGTCTTTTCAATAAAATTAATAAATCTAAGTGTATTAGGACTTTGATCTTTCCTTTGATTACAAATGAATTTTATTGTGTTAATTTATTCATAGTAATCTTTTCTCAACTCTTTATAACAAGGAATATCAGTTGATATTAATTTTCATTTAAATCAATGAATGTGACATATAACTAAAATCTACTTTCACTCATTTCCATTCTCTCTCTCTCTCTCTCTCTCTCTCTCTCTCTCTCTCTCTCTCTCTCTCTCTACTCTCTCTCTCTCTCTCTCTCTCTCTCTCTCTCTCTCTCTCTCTCTCTCTCTCTCTCTCTCTCTCTTTTCATTAGGAATAATTATCGTAGCTTTCTTATTCAATTTTTATCATTCATACTTCCCTTCTTATATTAAAAAACCCAACATGAATTCAGCATGTATATTTGTAAATATAGTAGGTTTATGTTATATTTTTCTTTTTTTAATAAAGGTAAATTTGCTTAGTAATAAGAGAGGAACTTATTCCTATAATTCTATTGAATGTCATTTATGTACTAAAATTATTTACACTTTTTATATCAAACACATCCTCATATTATTAAATATTAGATAATACATATATACATGAATGCATGCACGCACGCGCGCACGCACACACACACACACACACACACACACACACACACACACACACACACACACACACACACACACACACACACACACACACACACACACACACAAAACACACACACACACACACACACACACACACACACACACACACACACACACACACACACACACACACACACACACACACACACACACACACACACACACACACACACACACACACACACACACACACACACACACACACACACACACACACACACACACAATTTTATGTGATTAATAAACACATCAATAATTGTCAATATTATATTCAATTATTCTTTGTAGGAAAATGTCAATATTTTAATAGTAAACTATTTTATGTGTTTATGCCATGTTTTAATGGTTAAATATATATTTTTATATTACACTTATATTTGTTGAGGTTGTTGACAAATTCAATCCTCAATTTCCATAATTTTTTCAACATATTGTGAATGTTTGACATTTGCACACACACACACACACACACACACACACACACACACACACACACACACACACACACACACACACACACACACACACACACACACACACACACACACACACACACACACACACACACACAAACACACACACACACACACACACACACACACACACACACACACACACACACACACACACACACACACACACACACACACACACACACACACACACACACACACACACACACACACACACACACACACACACACACACACACACACACACACACACACACACACACACACACACACACACACACACACACAAAATTTTATGTGATTAATAAACACATCAATAATTGTCAATAGTAGATTCAATTGTTCTTTGTAGGCAAATGTCAATATTTTAATAGTAAACTATTTTATGTGTTTATGTCATGTTTTAATGGTTAAATATATATTTTTATATTACACTTATAGTTTTTGAGGTTGTTGACACAATTCAATCCTCAATTTCCATAATTTTTTCAACATATTGTGAATGTTTGACATTTGCACACACACACACAATTTTATGTGATTAATAAACACATCAATAATTGTCAATAGTAGATTCAATTGTTCTTTGTAGGCAAATGTCAATATTTTAATAGTAAACTATTTTATGTGTTTATGTCATGTTTTAATGGTTAAATATATATTTTTATATTACACTTATAGTTGTTGAGGTTGTTGACACAATTCAATCCTCAATTTCCATAATTTTTTCAACATATTGTGAATGTTTGACATTTGAAACTGAGTTGGTAAGGAAGGAGCTCACCTAATTTAGTAATA
This sequence comes from Torreya grandis, assembly GCA_037957365.1. Lineage (NCBI taxonomy): Eukaryota > Viridiplantae > Streptophyta > Pinopsida > Cupressales > Taxaceae > Torreya > Torreya grandis. Next base: position 437,851 of record JARHVA010001324.1, on the reverse strand, counting down.
AATATGTTATTAATAAAATTTAACAAGTGTTTCAAAATTACTTTTATCTATCAATAATTAATTATGATAATGTCCCATTCCTTTCATGATAGTGCACTAATATCAAATTTACCTCAGACATTATTTATTTTTACATATCACCTTGCTCACATATTCATCTTAATTTTATATAATACATATTTATTCCTAGAAACACATATATAATTATTATATGAGACCTAAATTACATTTAATAATTATTATTCATTTTTTCTTTCATCTCGCAATTAGGTTTAATTTTTATATATGATAAGTTTTTACAAATTTACTTTTATCTCACATTTATTTTTTGTACTATAATCAATGTCTCTTACATTTTGAGAGGTTGTTCATGTGGAATTATTTTAAAATGCACAAAAAATTTATAGGTAAGAGTGTATCCAAGTAGAAATATACTATATTGTAGATAGGTGGGAAGAATATTTTTTTTATTGGTACTGACATAGTATTGGTACTCCATTCCATGGGAAGAGAGTGATTTGTAAAATCATTTAGATATATCCATTTGCATAGTTCATATTTATTACATTTTTAGTTACTTATAGGATTATAGTGCCATGGAAGAGAGAGATTTAATGATGACAATGAAAGCTCCATCAATTATACAGGACCTAAAGATATAATTGATTTTGTCATAGATAAAATTATTATAAAAAAATGTTATAGAAGAGATGATGGCATATCCCAATGTTTTATCAACCATGTTATAGTCTATCATAAAACTCATGAAGAGAGATTAGGACCCTTAATGTTTGGTGTAATTTTTGAAAATGTGGTAAATTTATGTTCTAATTTTTCAAACTTAGTAAAACCTAATAAATTAATATCTTGGCTAGTAAAAAACTTGGTTTTGCATGAAACAATAAGTAGCCTTATGTTAAATTAATTTATTTATCATTTGTATGGTTTTTAACTTTTACGTATCAGTGAATACAATTTGAATTTTAGGAGAGTTGTTTCCAAATTGATCCATTTGTGCTCATCTGCTATCAATTATGTTATATAGGAAAAAGTTTCAAATGTACTTGAAGGATACATGATATAATCTAATGTATTGAATTCAAATGCATTTGGTGTGCCTATTGATATATTATTCAACTCTCACTTAAAATGGTGTTCCCTATCTGAAGTGTCTCTCATACAATGGTATGTTAGGTAATTATCCAACATAAATAATTCTCATCTAAATATGACATTCAAACAATTCCTAGATGAGGTTGAGGTGAAAATATGGTATGAATTATAAGAGTGATAAAACAAGTTTGTATATCTAGTTTATTTTGATACCACTAATTAAAATAATTCTAAAATGAGTGATCAGAAGACCCTATAATGCTCACAAATATCAAAATTTGAATTCCCCTCAAGCTAGATTATCGAGTCAAAATTTTGATAATGATATAAATGAGTAATTTTTTATATGAAGTGAATAATGTGAGAAATAATTTTTTAAAACCTATCTCATAAAATTTCCCCTAGCTTCAGTCACAATAAAAAATTAGAGCCATGATAGAAGAAGACAAATAATTTTATGTTAGATTCATTAACAAAAAATGCCATATTTAATTTGGATGAAGAATATATATAGGTACATAAAATAAAATTTTATGGGATTGATGTATATCATAATTAAAAATATAAATATTATGGATAGCCAAGGATCACCTTCTATAGTTACAAAATAAACTGAATAAATGGTCACAGGCATGCAATAAGTGCTAACACTAGGAAAAAGAAAGAAATTTCAAATACCACCACAATAATTTATTGCATATGAATAATGGTTAAGATAAATTTATATATTTATCCACATTTAACTCATTATGTAGGATAGGATCAAATTTAATTAAAGGTCATTTCTTACATTTTATACCCACAATTTAGTGTAACAAAGAGTTTAAATTGTTAAAACCTCTACTAGTGTTGAAACCAAGTTTCAATAAGATAATGACCACAATATTTCAACATGTTTTAATTTTAAATAACAAATTATTCACCAAGTTTGATAAGTTTATGCATTTTTACAACAAACATCAATCCATCACATGCCTAGAAGCACTCTCAAAACTTGAAAAGGAACAAACATGGAAAACTGAATACATTTAAAGTTGTTATATATATTACTACACCCATATATTATAATTAGAAGAACAACCTCAAGAATTATTGATAATTTTGCATTATAATAGAGAAAAAAATGAAACTTCCATATCATAGATGGGAAAAAAAATTGAAGTCAATAAGTAATGCTATAAACCTCCTAGTTACTTTGACTAGTATGCTCACACATGGATAAAACACTGGGGGATTTGGCCACTTTGGCCTACCATTTGTTGAATTTTCACATCATTTTATTTATGTCTTAGGAATCTCTAATAACCCATAATTTATGAGTGTGGGAATTTATTGTACATTTGTGGATCATCCAAATAACCATTGTGTGATATACTATCAAAAATGAAATAAATGATAGGTATAAAGGGAAGAAGTAAAATAATTTACATGCTAAGGAAATTAATACTATTTCTAATAAAAGTAATCCATTAAAAAAAAACATTAATCCTATTCTTGAAATTAGATAAAAATTTGAGTGAACATAATAATTGTACCTTATTTGCATTTGAATGAATGTTGACAACAATAAGGGTATTCAACATTATGTATGTAGGCTTCCTTCTATTGGGACACATCCTTGAGGATAAAAATGGTAATTTGGGAATATTAACAAAATCATTATGGAAATTAGACACATTTTATTTTCCACATATCATGGACACCTAAAAAACATGCTAAAATGGGTTAAGTACATTCAATCCTTACCTTACTAAGGAAGTTTATGAATTTAAATCCTTTGTGGAGCCACACTTATTAGATGGAAGAAACAAGATAGTGGGTGTTAGAAAACCTATTATCTTCATGTTCCATTTTTTGGATGCCATACCAATGATGGAATATATATCAATAATAAAGGATCTCCAATGGTCTCATCTAATCTCAATCTAGAATACAAAGGAAAATGGTGAACCAAACTTGTTATAAGGGAAGCCTCCTCTAGCACCCTTCAAAGAACTAAAAGAAATGGAAGATCTAAAAAGGTGTATAAAATCATATATTGAACACTAGGAGAAAATTACAATAAGGATAGGTAGAGAATATTATATTCCAAAGATAACTTATTGAGAAAATGTTCTGGGTTATTTGGATAGACCATTTATAAATTATAACAAGATGTTAATGTTATATTTATAATCCACTAAGAGTGGGGTGGTAAATAGTCCAATTCAATATTCAAACCCTTTTAAATACTTAAGAATTCAAAATAATCATTCATGAAGCATTCAAATCATTCATATAAATGAACAATGAACATAATGCAAGATCACATACACAACACAAGATATACATGGGAAACCCTCTTAGAGAATAAATCCCACTCTCAAGCCTACCAACACATGGAATAATATCCTATAAGATGATTAAAAAAAAGATACTGATCAATTCTTTTTGATTAGGAACATTTATTAAGTCCTTCTAACCTAAGGCCTTTAGTGAAACAACAGTTCCAGAAAGAGAACTTACCCTTAATATGACCAAGTCCTTCTAAGCACCCTTGAAATGAACACTTCCACCTTAGAAATGATGTTTTAAACACCTAATGATGGACCTATAATTATCTAAAAACTAAACAAACTCTCTTTCTAACTCATATAGGCCTCTCATAAATGAATGCCACAATATCTCTCCTTATTCACTCAAATAGTCCTCATATGCACACTCAGATCTCTTTGCATAACTTCAAACTATAATAACATATAATATAAATAGAAACATGACCTAAAAATCATACACATAGTCCTTAATCTTATTTGATCATCAACCCAATAGTTAAGAACTCTCACTCTCCTCTCCTTTCCTTTGATCTCTAACTCTCTCATATATAAGTCTCTACAAATCTAGAAACCATCTCATTTGGTTTCACTATATATAGATAAATCATGAATATCAACTTATAGGTTAGAAATTACACTTGAATTAACCCTTAAATCTTATTTCACATCAAGACATATCTCAAAATTATTTTCATAGGTTATTCATAGCACCTATCGGTCACCCTTAAGTAGCTACACCTTTTAATAAGGCCCTTGTAGTTTTTATATGTCTCATGGAGACCTATTCACACATTTATCACTTCATTGAGAAAATAAATAAAAATAGGACCACTTCAAAATACATAATTCTAACCCTTATATCTCTTATGACACCCTCACATGATCATAGTCACTCATGCTCACCTTTGCATATACTCAAACAACTCAATCACTAACCTAGTGCAAAAAAACACTATGAACAAACACATAGTCAACTTATTAACTTTTGATTATATAGAATAATGATTGATCACACCTAAAAAAAACCACAAAAATAATACCCATGGAGTTTAAAACACTCCCAAATAGTTAATTTATCATGAAACATCAAAACAACATCAACACAAACTCAATTACCCTTCTCGGGTTACTTGAAGAACATGCATGAACATAATCAAATTTTAACCCTAATAACTATGATTATGCACACTTTTAGATCTTAAAATTAGGTTCAATGGATTTTTTGTGGATTCCTCTTCATATTTTCATTTTACATCACCAGCAAATTCATTTTCGATCAAAATTTATAGTCCAAATTCTACATACTAGTTATTCCCTTTGCAAGAATTCAAGTATGTCATAATTAAACCTCAACCACTTTCCTTCATATTTTTCCCTCAATCAGATTGGATAATCATGATCCATCAATATTTTTTAAATATTATTGATATTTAACTCTAAAATTGGTAGCTAAATATCGAATATGTTGACCACTATGACTCAACACGTACCATAGATCTTCAACTATACAATCACGTACTCACAATTAATCTATATCCTTTACCTTTATCCAAACATTATACATCAAAAAATTCTTATCATCTCACTAATTCTTCACTTATTAGATTCAATTTACTCCATCAATCTCTTTGAGACTTACTCAATCATTACCTTGTGAAAAACTGATTAAGTATGAAAACCATTTCAAAATGCATGAGAAGGCAATTTTGAACCTCAATAAATTTTACTACACTTATATGCATAATCTCAAATTTATAAAATATGATATCCTCACATATTATAATCCACCCATATGAAAATATAATCATGGAACCCATACATGTGTGAGACATTCAATCATCAACATGCTCACTCAGAATTTTCTTCCATAACACCAACTATGCCTAGAACTACCTAGAAGGCAAACTTTGCTCATGCATATCTTTTGATGCACTTCATCACATTATCTAAAAATTAATTAAAATAAACTAGGTTCAAAACCAAACAAAACTATATGATCAATTTCTCATAACACCTTCGCATGTGCAATATATAACACCATCAAAATGACTACTTAGCTTTTATAGTCACATGCAAATTTGGCTAAGTATGGAAAAACACTGTCAAACTACTTCAGATCCCAAATTTGCAAATGCATATATTTTTCATTCTTTGTTGCATGATATAAAATCCAACATAAATAAACTAGGAATAAAAATTAACAAACCCATATGATCACCTTCTCTTGAAACATCCACATGTGCAAGAAAATAACTTCATCAATATTCTTACTCAGCTCTTTCTTGACACATGCAAATTTGGCTAAGTATGGTAAAATAATATCAAAATACCTACTTCAATTTTCTACCACTAGACCCAACATATATAGATAAAACTATGGACAACTATATAAATTCCAATTATGCACACAAGCACTCAAATATTATAAAACATATTAGGGACATGTTGATGCTTCCAATTGCTCCACAGAGTTTTCCTTAGTGTTGATGAACACTTCTCACTTTAGGATTATAAGAATCCAAGGCATGAGTTGTATTTTATGAAAATTAGTGTGTCTATGGTGTAATAGTTGGTAAAGTATGATAGATACCCATAAAATTTGTTTGATGTGATGGTTGGGAGCCACCAGGGTCTAAGCCTTTGCAATCTTATAATCTTCCTACTCAAGATTTATAACTCTAAGCTAATCTAAGTGAATATTTATAGTGATATTTAAACTAAAGTTATCATTGATACAAAATAAGCTAAAGGTATGGTAAGATAGAGAAGAAATGTGATTGCAATCATTAGTCTTAAACATAATGACAAAATTATATTCAATTTGAGCATACATTTAACCAATCAATGATGCAACATAGCATAAGCCTAAGATTCACCAAATATTAGGAAAGATTCAAAGTAAATATAAATATCATGATTAAAATTCAATATTACTTAAATATTTTTGCTATGTTAATCTGAATTTCATAAGAACATTCAAATGCAGAGTAAATAAAATGAAGGAAACTTAGAATCCTTCAACTATTCTAGCACATCATAAATTAGAAACCTCATGAAAATGAAATATAGAATCTCATCTATCCTAAAATAATTAAAATCTAAGACATCCATGTAAAATTGAGATAAATAAAAAAAATATAACACCACACTAGACAATATTTGTAGAATTCCAATTGTGTTAATTGCTCTATTATAAAATTGCTCAAAATCCCTCTCCTTTACAAATGGTAACACTTGCATATTTATAAAAGATAGAGGTAGTGTAACAGTGATCTTTCTTTAAAAATTTTACAAGAGATAAGGACATATGTCCTTTTAGAAAGAATTCTATAGTATATATGGTCATTAGGCACCTATTAGATCAAACTATTAATATATGCTAACAAACTAGCATATATAGTTTATAAAAGAATAATATTGACTTTGTTCTTGGGATGGTGAGCCCCCTTGATCACTTAAGCTGAATTATTTCTTTCACCCTAATTTATTATTCTTTTATTTTCTCAAAATCCACTATAGGCTTCATTAGACTCTCTTCTTCCTCTTCAACTAATGTATCATATTCTTTGTCACTTCTGATGGTGACCTCTTGTAAGCACCTTGCTTTTGTTATCTGCTCTCCTATGGAAAAGATGAAATTAAGGACCTTTGAATTATATTTATTGGATTAGCCTTGGTTTTAATCTTTGATGCCTTAGATGAAGGCTTAGACCCTATATTGGAATTTCATGTCATGTATTAGACCGGTGGAAGTAGGTTGAAACAGGGTCACCAACTAGGTTCTTAATAACCTCTCAATTCTATTCACCAAGTCCTTATCTTCCTCTATGAAGTCATTAGCCTTACCGTACCATGAACTTAATTCCTATATTTGATCCATCAATATCCAATAAATGGCATTCAATTGCATTTCTTTAATGATCTTAAAATCTAAAGGTTAGTTAGTGATGTGTACTTTGATCAAGTCTGTCACTTGGCCTTTGGTTTCTTGCCATTGATACATCAATTTTTGTGCCTTCTTGGCCTAAATTTCCAAGGTATTAAGCTTGAGCTTGATGTATCTTAATCAGTAAAAGGCATCTAGGAGGTACTTACCTAACATTTTTAGTAGGCCCTCTATAAATGATAGTGAGACTTGTGCCTCCAAGTTTTTCTTCTTTTTCTTCAAGTTCATGATCCTTTGCTTCATTCCATAAATTCCCATAATAACCATTACTAATTAGGCTTGCACTAGATTTGAAATATATTCTTGGTGAATGGGGTCTTCCCATATTACTTGGCCTTGGACTAGAGTGAGTCGTATAAATGGTTTCACTCTTTGAAGAGTGACTTCTTCTATTCCAATAGTTAATTTCTTAGTAGTAACCTTCTCTAGTGTAGTTGTGTCAGGGTTAAATTATACATTGGTCTCTACTTCTAAAAGATTTGAATCTTTTGGTGTTTTGATACCATCCCTACTTGATTACCCTGATTCTTCTATTTTCTTGTTGTTCTCTTTATCAACCTTAATCATTCTCCTCTCCTCTTAATCCTTCATGAGCTCTAAGATCTAGGGATGGACTTCATCATTAACTTCAACATTAGTAGTTCTAGTCAAATCCCATGAATGCATATGAGAGGTTATCTTTTATAACTTCTCATAGATGAACCAATTAGGGATGATAGGTCTATGTATGGGAGATTCATCACTAAACAAGTTTACCTCATTTCTTGGGTGAATCTACTTGGTTTTTTTGGTGGCTATAGACACCAAATCCATATCTATCTCCCTCTTTCTTTTGGTCATAAGGACAAAATCTAGGTAAATTCCTTTTCCTTTATTTGTTTTTTCATCTTGAGGACCTTTAACTAGTACCACCTTAGCTATGGCTTCTCTTTCTTCATCTCATTCTTTGTCTGACCCATATGTATCTATAAATTCTTTGAAAAACTCATCTACTATTTCATAACATTCTAAGCAAATGATATCAACATATTCCATAAGGTAAGGGGGTCTTTGAGGCAAAGCTAAGGTAGGGGGTCCCTCTCCTAACATATGTTCCATCTTTTGTTCACTAGGTCCTTCAATTTTGGGCACTTGATGCTGAGGTAGTCGATGTGGACCTTAAGGCACTTGTGGTGGACCCAAAGTGGAAGGTAAGAGATGGATTTCAAGGGATTCATTTTCCATATTTCTCCTGATGGTTTTTCTTCCCTATGCAATCTATGTTCTAATTTGAATCCACACCCCTTAAACCTAGCTAGCACTTCCTCAAATTTGGTTGCCTTTGTGTATAAGTGGTCATATGGAACCAGTTGATGTTCATAATGTACCTTATGTAGTTCATTAGACTATATATGGGAGAGCACATTCCCCTCTGGATCCCATGTCTTGAGGTCATCTAATTGGAAGTAAGATTCCTCTCTATTCCTTGCTAATACTCTAATTACTTCCATCTATGAATCATTGTCTTCCCAATCAGATATGGGAAGAGATGTAGGATGCCTTTCTTCTTCTCTCTTCATACATGGTATATATCATGAAGGAATTGATGAGCTATCTCACTCTTAGGTGGCTTGATTAGGACATGCACTGGTAACCTAAAGCACTGGGTTTGGATTATTTCAATCCTATTGACTATGTAGTCTTGGTATAATTATATATTTCCAATGGGATACACAAATTTCCTAATGAGGGGGGAACCCTAGGCATTGGAATTCTATTAATTATCCCAACTAGAATAGGATAATTGTGATCACAAATGAATTTTATGTGGTCTCTATACTTGAATATGTGCAATTTGGAGTAATGGTGATAAATGGTAATCTTGCTATGAGGGGACCAATTCCTGATGGTAGGGAATAAGATTAAGGCCATGAAGGTTTCCAATAAGTAATACATCATTGTGAACAAATAGCTTGTCTTCCTTTTAATTCCATTGAACTATCTCCCTAGATGGATAGTTATCATTTCTCCAATAGGTGGAGTTAGCTTCTCTTCTATCATGAAATAGACATAGGAGACCCACCTAGGGTCAACATAGAATGTGATTACTACTCTATAATCCCTATTCAACAAATTCATGATGATTCTAATCCCTTCCCTAAATTATATATTTAGGATTTTACCATCGTGGTCTGTCATTACATGAGTTCCTCTATCTATCCATGGTCTTAGGATATTATCTAAGTCATTCTTAGTGGTCCATTCCTTGATTTTATGGAGTTATATGTGAGTCTTAAGAATCTTATAATATCATTCAAAATCTACTAGATCTATATAAGCAACCCTCTTTGATGTACCCTCCTTAATTATCCAGTCTCCATCTACTCTACAATCAATGATCATAGGAGCTAGGATATTGACACAATGAAGTACCTATATTTTGGCATCTATGAGCTGAAGTATAGACATTTATATTGCCACAAGATCTTCATATCTCATCTGAACTGCATTAATTCATTTCTCATTGGGAACCAATGGTTGTATAAGGTTGATTGTAAAGAAGATTTCAAACCAGTTCTTCATACCATTGTTTAAGGCTCCCACATCCAATTTTGTGTCTTTGTAACATGTTAATTCATTATAAATACATAAATAAACCTCAAATTCATCTCTTTATTGTTGTCTTTTAGTATCCATGTTCATCTAATTGGTTAATTTCCCTTTAACTATGAGATTTCATTAAGTGTTTTTAGCTCTTCTGAATGCAATTATGGCTCAATTGAACAAAAATTAGGGATTTATGTTGGCAAACTACGGTTTTTCATCTCTTTAATGGTAGATGTGGTGAATTAATAAATTCACTCATGTTACTCCCATAAAAGTCCTTTTTGAAGCTAGTTGTTATTATTTGAAATCTTCCTTCATTTTGCACCATTGGATTAGATTTGTGAGCAAGCATAATTCATAGATCTCAATTCATGAAGTCTTTTTTGATTGGTCACCTTCATTATTCCTTGTCTAATTAAAAGTATATATCCATTTCTCACCATTAGATCAAATCCTATGATGAAGCATATGCCCTTTGATCTACAAAAATGCACATGAAATAAGTCTTGAGCTTAATAAAAACTTAGGTTAAAAGTCATTATATTATGTCTTCATGTTAAAATATGTGAATGGATCTTTTAAAGGGTTGATAAATATATCCTTTTACTAGTATTGAAATTTTAGACTCTATTAAATTTGACATCCTTGCAAACATCAAAAAAAATATCATGGATGTCAAATAATGGGTACAAGGCTATCAAATTTGAGCTCATCTAATATATTTAGACTATCTTAAATTTTACATCCTCATGAACATCAAAATATGTTCTCACAAACACTGAATGATGGGTGTGAGGCTATAAAATTTAAGCTCATCTAATGTAGTTAGAGGGCTTAAGATTAACCCTTATAGTCATGTTGTGTTAAAAAACACATTGTTCTTTAAGCTAAAAATATGCTCTTCAGGCCATGTGACCAATTATTCAAGGCCTTGCAATTTCTTAAGTCCTTTCTTGATTGTCTTCTTAAACTTGGATTAGGTTGTAAGCCTTTGGCCATTTTAAACCATCAGATCAAATCCTATGATAAAGTGTGGACTGACAGATCTACAAATATGTGCATGACGTAATCATTTCTAAGATTTGATATGACTTAGGTTAAAAGTATGTTACCTAGGTATATTTATGTTAAAAAACAAATGGGGTTCCTCTAAGGGTTGAGAGATACATCCCTTTACTAGGCCTCAAGGTTACACTATGTTGAAAATTATTCAACAACTTTGCACCATCAAATCAAATCCTATGATGAAGCACATATGGTTAATTGTGATATGTGTAATCATCAATGATTGTTCTCTACAAAGAGAAAATATTAGGGTTAGGCACAAAACAAGGACCCTATAAGACTTATGTAGTTTCCCTTAAATGTTTTTTAAAATGTCACTTTCTCAGGATAGTGTCTTAACCAATTCTTCCAAAGGGTAGGTTTCAAAATGTTGAAGGGTTAATTTGTTTCAGACAAAATGTCTAAATAAAATAGTGCTTGAAACAATTTTTCCAAAGGGCACTTTCTAACAAAGTGGACCGAGACAAATTTACTAAATGGACACTTTAAGAAACTTTGAAGGGTAATTTATACCAAAGTGGACTGAGACAACTTTCCCAAAGGGACACTTTAACCAACTCCAAAGGGTACTTTCTACCAAAGTGGATTGAGCCAACATTCCTAGAGGGACACTTTAAGAAACTTTGAAGGGTAATTTAAGAAAGTTTGGAGGGTCACTCTAAGAAAGTGCCTCAAAGTTAGGATTTCAAAGGGTATTTTGGGGTTTAGGTGGGCCTATTTGCTTAAATTTGTTTTTCACCATATGATTAGATTGATAAATAAGACACAAAAGTAGGAGGGGTTAAGAAACCCAAACAAGTCTTACCTCCAACTTTTTAATTCAAAAGTTAGGTTTTTTACAAAGGAAACCTAGCCTTATTTATGTAACCTATAATTCAATCTTCAAAGACAAACCATTAGCAAAGTTAGTCCAAAAACATAATCATTATCATTAATCATATATAAATCATATCCCTTTCAAGTGGATGATCTTAAAATTCTAAAAAAGATAACCTCTTTAAGAAAGCTTTCAAGGTTTAGATGTTTTAAAACATTCATAAGGATCCCCCATTTGTAAAAGAAAGAAAGTGGGGGTATGTTGATCCAATAATACCTATTACACATGCTCAATACTCCATACTCATCCCTGAACATCTCTAACCATGCAAAAATAGAAGATCAACCAGGCATACTTTAAGCATACTAAGATAAGCACATTGCATACTTTGTCATTGTCTCTTAGAATATAAAGGCACCTCATCCACTCAATTGGACACCTCTATGACATCACCATGACATCACTAAAAACTTTATAACAATCTCCCCCTTTGTCATTAATGTCAACACCCATCAAACAACTCACCTTCCTTCTCTCTCTTCAACACTCTCCAATAGGAATTTTCTCTCCCTTTGACACAATGACAAAGTGGGAACAAACTAATCTTGAAGACCTCAAAAGACCATCAATAGGAAAGGTCCATATTAAAAACATTATACAAACTCCCCCTTACCTTGAGCCTACCTTTTTTTTCCTTGACAAACTTCCTCTTGCTCCATGCTGACACTCTTCTTCACAAGCACAACAACTAATAAATATAAAACACACAAAAAATTAAAATTTGATGGAACTCAGTAATAAACATCTGAGAAGGACTCCCCCTAAGACCTCTAATCCATTACATAATTTAAGCATTGTTAGGTCTCCACACACCATGAAGAACCACCACATAGGTTTACTAGCATTCTCTCTAAAGACACTTCCATGATCACCAAAAAGTATTCATACCACTCATAAATTATTAAAAATTTTCTAAACCAACTTGAGAACTCACCTTTAAACATTCATGATTTGATCTTCTAGAGAAACTGAGCAAAAGCACTCTTATTCTCACTAGGCCTATCTAGTCCTCTTGTAGCCCTACCTAAAACTTGTAGAGACCACAAATTTTAGTAGACACACATTCTATACTTGAAAATTCATATCTAGAGCACTCGCATATACCACCTCAAGCACACCAATTTGAAAAAATCTCATCCTATGTAACATACTTCCTTCACAAATTTACAAGCCAATTGTGCCTCTATCTTGACAAAAACATGAATAATTTGAAAACTAAAAACCTTCATATCTATGTGAATATTTATTATACAAACCATTTGACCCATTCAACCTATTAAGAAGCCTCAAATCTTAATTTATAAGGAAAACCACTTTTCTATTATTGCTCAAAACCTTATAATCTCAAAATAAATAGAGTTAATAAGCCTCCTTCTGGTCAATGTCCACCTTTGAAATGTATTGCACACCTAGAGATAATCATCACATACTTATGGACCAAGATTTGAGAATTCATACCTTTAGGAACCTTATATTTATATACCATGGATTTGACTTGAAACAAGATAGATAGACGTAAGAGCACACAAAAACCTCCAAAATGAACAAATAGGAGCATCAACATATAGAACCATTTGGAACACATCATAAAGTGTATATACCTTTTTGAGCATTAAACTTCTTCTTAACATTCCATTTACCTCATTGTGTGACCTAAAACACCCATTTTGACATTATAAAAACTACATACATAGTAATTCTTACCTTTTGGGACCTCTGTACTAAATGTCGTTAAGATCATGAGCATACATGATTGCTTCTCCACAATAAAGATGTCTCATAAGAAGCATAGGTAGAGACACCCTACTTCACAGTGACCTACCATGGTGTGAAATGAGGAGTTTCCCATAACTCCTCATATTCTTTATCCTCCTTGGTCATCTTTCACTTATGGTTCTTCTTATTCTTCTTAAGATTTAGAGAAGCAACATGCTCATACACTAAAATATTCCCCTCTATGATTGGTTTGACAATATATAGAGTTATCATATATTAATGGCATACCTTTTCATCTATATAATCTTCCCTTTATATTGGAGCCTTATCACTAAGAACTAACAATTGATGTTATTTTAGGATACTTGCTCACCAATAGTAGGATTTTCACTTGTATCCATGCTTACCTAAGAACTAGCCTCAACCAACACCTTGGTCTTATCTTTGAGCTTGATATCTTTATTCTCAACATGAGTATACTTTGATAACCCTTGGCATTATTCAACTTATGAAGCATTCTCCACCATAGCAACTAAATTAATTAGACCTATAGACTCATCATGATTCATACTTATCACCTTTGGTTTTGATGAATTCTTGGATCTTGATTGAACCTTTTCTAACTTGTAGGCCTTTAATTTAAGAACCTATAAATGTGGCCTCTCTATTCACAATTGAAGCATACCATACTTTTTACAAGAATCTCTTTCTACCTTTCTAGATTTGGACAAAATTATGTAATGTGCCCTATGTCATAAAAAATGTAGCACTTAACATTTCTTGAAAGTAACTCATCTTGTCTTACCTTAAAATGAAAAAGTTTTAAAAAGTGTCCTACATCAATATAGTTGAAACACTCAACATTTCTTGCACCTTTTAACTGATGACTCCCATCATAGTTCCAAGCAAATTCATTTCTAACAGGTCTCTTACATTCTCTATCCCTATGACCATATTGATTACAAGTATAATAGTTTTTATCACTTGTATTTTCACCTTTTTGTGATATGTCTTATCTCTCCTCATCCAAGTGTCACAATGTAAACATATCACAAGATGTGGGTAACCAATAGGTGAGATGAATCTCTTGAAGGGATAGTTCCCTTGATGTACTCTTTGAACAATTATTTACTTATCAAATTTTCATGAAAAGAGTTAATAAAAAAACTAAAAAATATTTAAAAGGTTATGTATCAATAATGAGTTTCCTCCTATTGAATGATGACTTATACTAATTAGATCAAATCAAATCTTGTTTCACACATAGCTCACAACTCAAGATACATTGTTAAATTAATGCTTCATATACTTGGTTCAAGAGGTATATTGATGATTAGAAGGGATAATGATGATATATTGGAGGATAAAATCATAAAAAAATTATAAAAAATTTATACACTAACAAATAACACTAATAAAGACCTATAACAATTAATCTTCTGCAAACTTGGTAGATAATCAAGGACAACATGCTGGAAAATACTTTCTTCTACTAGACAAGATCAACAAGATTGTAATAAAACTCAATTATTTAGTGTGTACATAATAAAATTCACTTTATTATTTTTTTAATAGAAACTCAAATACAAAACTGGCAAGGGTTTCACCATTAACCAATGGAGGCTACCAAAAAGAGCCCAAAAACTCACTACTTATAGAATTTAGGAGAGAGAAGAGAAATAAGAAGTCCAAGGGGCACAAAAATAGGTGTCATGTTGAGAGGATTTACATGTGTATAGTAATGAATTATGAGATATAATATGCAAGGTATGATAGGACAAATATCTCTCTAGACTATGCAACTCATGAGATGTGATGTGAAGCTACTTATTCTGCACAAGAAAATTAACTTCATCATTTAGCTCTATTAGAACATCCCAAAACTGAATAGGGGTAGGTTTAATTATGTAACTACGAGGTATTTATTATGGACATTATTTTACATGTATTCTCTATATTCCTAATCACTTGGATTCCTTTGAAAGTTATCCATCACTTCTTGTAGTAAAAAAACTCCCTATTTCACACACCTTGGACACTTGGCCTCCAAAAAGGCTTCAATTTTTAATGAAAATACATAAAATGGGGTTAATTACATGTTTTAAGGCCATTTATGGCCTTCGATTTCTTAGGTTAACCTTAAATAGGCTTCCACTTGAAGTTTTCACCCTTCTCACTATCATATTCACCATGCCAATTCTGACTAGTTGAGATGAGAGCTCTTTTTGAATCACCTAGGAATTATTTTTAAGAATTATATATACATTGGTAATTATAATAATTCCTTAACTTCCTTTCAAATTTTATTTCATATTTTGAAAGTCCTTAGAACCTACACAATGCATAAAATAGTGAAAGAAAGCAAATTTGTCCTCTGTTCATATAGGTAGGGTAGCACAAAATTTGGTGAAGAGGATCCCTGAAGAGTATTATATAACATCCATCCAATTTTATGGTCACTCCATCCCATTTGGATTTATTTACATCCTCCTTTTCCTAGTAGGGTCCTTATCCAAGGTTTAGTAGGGTTTTAGGTCCTTTTTGCTCTTAAGCTTTGTTCATAAAGCTATGACATTAGAACTACCAAAAAATTACATAAGATTTATTCTCAATACCCATTTCAACTTCCATAAACTCCTTATATATCCATTCATAATCTCCAAGAATATGTAAGCATTTCAATTTAGCCTATTGAGCTTTGACCTTCATTTTACATACCCCTGAGTTGTTTTTGAGTTCAAAAATGGATTCCTTGTGCTTTATCTAAAATTTGTAAGCTTTAACACATCTATTATGACTATATAAACATTATATAATATTTTAAAATTCCCACCTAAGGCTACAGATAACATTGACCTCCCATTTGGGCACTAGGCTTAAACCTTGCCTAACATGCCTATTTGTATACTTGAGGGTTTAGAGCACCCTATTGAGTTTCATCATTTTATGTAAGGTATATAATATTTTTTTAGGTGTTTTAAAACTTTCCACACCTTCTTTAAAGGTTCACTTGGCTCTTGGTCAATCCCTTTATCCACCATTCTTCAAGACTTCAGGGTTTGCTCACGAAGGGAGTGCCCTCTATTTGAGACAAAAAAGAGGGTAATTACCCTATTTTTATATAAAAACAAAATGTTTAGGGTATTATCTAGTTATTTATACCTTCTTCACAAAAATTGGGCCTTTTATCTAGTTATTAGACCTTCTGACTCCTCCAAAACCCAAAATAGACCCTTAGAAGGTAGATTGTGTGCATGATTTTTACAATAGATAGTATATTACTTGATTGGAGTTATTTATTCCATTGTTTCCATGATATTATTGCATCATGGGGTTTTAATTTTCATTTTAAATTTTTTTATCAAGTTTAACCAACCATCTTAATCATCTATGTTTACATCTTCAACCATGCTTTGATTCCATTAGGCTTGATTATGTTTTTTAGCTTGGAAAGGCACCTATAGGTGATCATGTTTATTTAAACCTTGAGTATATTGTATAAAAACATCCTTAGAGTCCTTTAGGATAATTTTATACTTTTTTTGACCCATTTTTCTCATCCTTATACACTGCCAACACTTATAACCTCAAACTTGCTCACTGTCTATCAAAGTCAAACATAATCAACTATGTTGGGATAAATAATATATTATAGGTGACTTTTATCCTTTAAACCTATGTAATAAAAACATAGAGGACACTCATATGTCGTAAAAATTAATATTATTTTATATGTATCCCAATGTTTATAGGTATTCATACTTAAGATCATAATATAGACTGTGAGAGTTTACACTCAGTTGTAGGTTAACCTCTTAAGCAAGAGAAACCTGTAGGTGGGTATAGGACCCAAAAAATAGTATATCATCTAATTTTGATGATACATTTGATAAAAAATGATCCTTTAAACTATTTATAACCTTTCAATCATGGAAACATGGTCTATTTTTATAACCTTGAGGTGAAGAGGTCTCTTTGACATCCAAACCTCTAGGTGTCACTGCCTAAAATTAGTTCATAAAACTGAATATTTGGTCTCCTCTAGCATGAAAACCATATGACCAAATCACTTCTTTCCTTATTTAAGTTTTACTCCTATGTGGGGGAGGGCATAGTCACTTATATGCACTAAGGGTTTTGACAACCTTGCTATATGACTTTGACCAAATGCCTCAAACCTTAATTGTCACATTATAGGAACTTGATCCCCAAACACAATCATCTCATGTTAGAAGGTGATCTACACTTCCATTTCTAACATGACACTTCAAATATATTTGTGATGATCAAAACCATATACTATAACTCCAAGGAAGGTTTCACCATGCTCTAATTACATTTTAATTTCAATGGGTTCTAGGTCTATCTTAATACCTCCAAATTCACTCTTCACACTTTAAAGGATTTGAACCAAGTATCGATACTTCCTTTTCAACATGACATCCTCCATGAGAGTACTTTTAGGTGTATTTTGAGTTGTATGTAGGTAGTAAGCATGAAATGATCCATATAGCAAGGAATTTACCTTCATATTCAATTGATATCTCCTCAATGTAAATACATGAAACATTATGATGTTTAAAATCTTGAGACCAATTCACGCACCTCATTTTTATGTCTTCACTTCCTGTAGGCACCTGTAGGTGCATTTCTCTAGTATATGACTATGTGTGTGACTGAGTTAACTATCACAATCCTTTCTTTTTCTAAGTAAAGTTTTTTTATTTGATGCTCTTGATTATGAGAGTATTCTAAACATATTGATACTTTCACTACACTTCCATTAATAATGCTAAAAAATATCAATACACATGATTCCCTATGACTGCAAATGAGAGTGCATAAAGAGTTGACTTTGAGTATGACAAAACTAAAATTTTAATCAAAGCATGATGTTATGAGGCCAAACATGGAAGGTGTGATCATTATGTAATTTATACATTGGAAACATAATATTCGATTCACATGAGACCTTTATAGAGAACCAAGCATTCTTCAAACAAGGAAACTTGACTGAGACTTCACATGGTGGTACCTTCCTGTAACATGAGATGATTTTCCTATAAAAACACCTTTAAACACAAAAAAAATAATGTAAAACATTAGAGTATGGATTTAATATCCTATTAAATCAATATCAATAGCAGGATTACACAAAATTATCCATACAAGAGTAAGACTTATAGGGTATGGGAAATAGTGAGTAGAAAAAAATAGTCAACTTGTTAGAGATTATTCATAAATCATGGTTAACTAATACTTTAAAAAAAATTATGTAAATTTATATATCTGATTTTACTTTCACCTCCCAAAGGTATTTGACTTGGAATTTCTTCAGCTAGTTGTACTAAGCACAAACCTATTGACTGGTTTCATGTGTCTAGAAGGGAAAATAAGGATAATAATGGTTTTGGATCCTTTTCATAACTTCAAAATCATTTCAAGCACTTAGATTAATTTTATGAAGATGAATATCCATTACATGACCTTCTCTCATGTGTCACATTCCCTTATGGGCCATACAAGTACCAAACTCTTCTTTTTTTAGTTGATTTCTTGATCTTCAGTTAGATAACCTACAATTTTCAAATTGGATTGACATTCCTGATACGTAATATTACATATTAGACATTTTAAGGAAAACTAAAGCACTTGGACACCTTGAAAACTATGTCACTTGCATGTATGACTCCTAAATGGCTATTAAGTGACTCAAAATGACACATAAACTAATTAGACCATGATCAAGGCTAAAGTGGAATTAAATTACATGAAATTAATTGAAAAACACCGTATTAAAACATATTGGACCCTTATAAATAGCTAAATATCATTTGTTTTACCTATAGGGGTCCCAATTTGACTTGTAGGGTAAAATTTGGTCAATAAAATGGTGACTCATAGGGGTTGTATGCCTACTATACTAAAGATCATTAGCCTTATATTATCCATGGTCCAAGGGATTCAATTAATTCTTGAGGACAACTAGTAATTAATTACCTAAAACATACACAAAATAACCATACCACACCAAATAACACAAAACAAAGCAAGACACCAATAAGACTCACACATGTGCACAAACACTTAGGAAAAACAAGAAAAATAGTAGCTATGTACAAAGAGAGAGGATGAATTTATTATAAATTTTTAAGATAGATCCCATGGACTAGTATATTGATCTCCTCTCCATCCAACTTTAAGAGTTGGAAAGCATTATTTTACTTGCATTGAGTGATGACATAAGGGCCACTCCAAAATGCATCAAAATTTGTGTGTTTTCTAGGATTAGCCCTATCTTCATCCCACTTTAGAACAATTTCTCCCTCCTAAAATACTCTTGGCATGGGTTTCTTATAAAAAATCTATTTTTCTATTCTAGTGGTGATCTCTCATAGTGTGCATAGCTTGATCCCTTATTTCTTCAAGTTCCATCAACTCACATAATCTGACCTCCATACTTTCATTTGCCATCAACTCTAGCTGGTAATTGAGAACTAAAGTTGATAATTCATGTGAAATAGGAAATATAGATTCTCTTCCATAAACACGTGTATATGGTGAGTTTACAATGGCTCTTTTGGGGGTGATTCTATCATCCCAAAGAGTCATCTTAAATTTGGAATGCCAAGTTCTTTGGTTCACCTCCACTATTTTATTTATATTCCTAATTAGATTATTATTAGTGGACTCAACTAATCCATTCCATTGTAGATAATAGTTGGAGGAAGTACTAAGATAAATAGCATGTTTCAAATCCCACTTATTTATCTTGATTCCAAGGAATGTCAATGCATTGTCTAAAATTATTATTGAAGGAGCCCCAAATATTGTCACTATGCCTTCATAGAAGTCCAAAATTGAGCTTTCATTTGCTTCCTTTAGAGTTAGATCATCCACCCATATTTTAAAGTAATTTATGGTAGTTAACACCCACTTGTGACCAACACTAGAAGGTGGGTTGATTAAGCCTATGAAATCTAGACCAAATTTCATAAAAGGTTGGTCTACTTGTATTGGATGAAGAGGTCAACCTGAAATTTTTTAATTTCCATCAAATAGAGCACATTTTTTAAATTTATTTACCAAAGCATGAGTATCTTTTAACAAACTAGGCCAAAAATAACCAACTCTCATAACTTGGTAGTTGTGGTCCTTGGAGAAAAGTGACCACCTAATAGTCCATCATGAAACTCAAATAATATCTTCTCAAATTTATCTAATTAAACACATCTCAATAGTACACCTAATAAATATTTTCTAAACAATACTCCATCAACAAGTACATAAGGAATATAGAGTAATCTGAAGTACCTTCTTTTGGATCTATCTAGGCTTTCTGGGCATTCACCAGTTTGAATAAAATTAATCATTTATTATGTCCAACTCCTCATTGGTAAGGTGCAGCTGTCATAGGATCATATTGAAGGGATTAAAAAACTTCCTTCTATTTTTTTAAATTTTAATCAAGGTGTTCACATAATCCCTTCCCTTTCACTAGCTTAGTTGTCTTGATTTTACATCATACTCCATTACTTTTGTAATCCAACCAACCCTTTTTCATTCAAATATCTTCTCAAAATGAGGTATTTTAAATTAGTATGAGGTACCAATATATTATTATTGTTGTTACATAACATATGCCTAAACTTCTTTAGGCTTCTAAAAACTGAAAGTACTTGCTTCTCTACATAAGTGTACCTTACCTCATAGCCTTCCAATCCTTGACTAAAAAGGCAATAGGCTACTCCAAGTTTTCTTCATTATATTGAGTGAGTATGGTAGATATTAATTATTCATTTATAAAAGTATACAAGTTTAAATCCTTTGAGAAATTAGGACTTGCAAGAGTTGGAGCTTGAGCAATAGCTTGCTTGATATATTCAAAACTCTCTTTCCTTCTCCTTGTCCATGAAAACACTCCATATTTACTTAACATAAATGTTAGATGCTTGAATAAATTATAAAAATAAGGAATAAAACTCATTATTAAATATATTTTTCCAAATAAGCTTTGAAAACCTTTCTTTTGTTTAGGTAAAGTCAATGCCAAGATTGCACTCACCCTTTTAGGATATATGGATAGACCTTTCTTTGAAACAATGTGTCCCAAAATTTCCTTCATGAACATCAAACATGCACTTTTTTGGATTAAAAGAGATTCAAAACTCTACATTTCTCAAATATATTCCTAAGATTATTCAAATGATCCTTTTTATCCTTAGAGAAGATCATGATATCATGAAGATACACCATCACTATATCATTTATTATGCCTTGAAAGTCCATATCCATTGCATGTTGGAATGTTACTACAGTATTAGACAAACCAAAATTAATTTTCCTATAAGCATATGTGCCCCATTTAGTGGTAAAGGCTATCTTGAATTTATCTCCTTCCTTTACCAAAATCTGATTATATCCTAAATATCCATCAAGGAGTGAGAACCTTTCACTACCTATCACAACTTGAAAAATTTGCTCCATGGAAAGAAGAGGATAATGGTACTTCAAGTAAACTATATTAAAATATCTAAATTTAACACATAACCTAATCTCCCCATTCTTCTTCCTTACAGGGACTAATTTTTCCAACCAAGATGAATGCTTAATAGGAAAAATGATCTTAGACTCAATCAACTTTGTAAGCTCCTTTCTCATAAGAGGCTCAATCTTAGGATTAATTGGCCTTTGATTTTTAATTCTCATCTAAATCTATGTTATGTTGAGATATATTTGGATCAAAAAAATTTAAATCACTATATTACTATGCAAAGATATCAAAAAATTCTTTGCATACTTCAATGAAAGTATATCTTTCTTCTCTAGTACACACCTTCCCAAAAGTAAGCAACTTATCTTTGAATATTTATACTATCTCATAGTTTTCTTGTTTAGTATACATGCTTACCTCTTCCTTATTAAACTGATCATCATCATTAAAAATAATTTCAAGTGTGACTAAGCCCTTAGGGAGCTTGTTTGTCTTCAATTGTACAATCTACCCTCCATATTGTTGTAGTTTGGATTAGTTTTTTGAGGAAAACTCAGACTCTTCTTATAGAGAAATAGCTATTTACTTTTATCTATAAAATACTTGAAAATTAGTGACATTATCAAGTATATAGAGCCTTACAATCACTTTGATATGATGCTAGTTCTTGTCATCTCTTATCCCCTTTGGAACATCAAACTGAGCTCCAATTATTGCCAACCTATCAACATGTTTGTTATCTTATCTTAGAATAGATTGAATGTTGAAAGCTTTTAAATATTCTAGAAGATCCCATACTATATGTTTATAGGATTTAAGCAAAGATTTCTTAGTCATATTTTGACCTCTCACTTGATTCACAATCAACTCACTATCACCATAAACTTGTAACTCCTTCAAACCTCTTTTTCTATCCCACTCAAGGCCATGAATGAGGGGCTGATATTCTTCTACATTACAAGTAAAACTGAAGTGAAATATGAAATTAGAGTAATAACTTTCCTTTAATGGAGATACCAACCTTGATCCACAACCTAATCTAACTTTTCTTCTTGACCCATCAGAAAATAGTTGCCATAGACTATCCATAGTCTCATTTGGCTTCATAAAATTTGACATGAATGAGTATTCTTCATGAAGATAATAAACTCCAAGACCAACTTCTTCTATGAATCTAAAGGATCATGTTCATAGTGTTTATCTCCCCATTCATCTAGATGTACATCAAAATCTCTCTAAAGAGAATAATTTGAAGTTTGATCCATGTGAAGTTCTTCCTCATCAAGAATAGTATAATTTACATTTGAAATTTTATGCATGTAGGTCTCTAAATAATTGTGATGAAGAGGTTCTAATTTAATCTTTACCTTTGTACCATACCTTGTTTTGAAAACCATGTATGACCAATTTATTTCCAAGTATCCACCTATCATGGTTGTAAACTCTCTTGACAAACAAAGAGCAAACTATGGGGGTGAATATGCAACAACCACATCATGATTGATGGAGAAATTAGGACAAGGGTGTAAAGTCAAATTTATATTCTTGAATTCTCCTAATGTCTTTATTGCTGACCCATCTAAATGTAAAAATCTTTTAGCCATTGGTTCATATTTGATGCCTAATTTATCCACTATTGACTTGGTTATGACTAAAGTACTATCCCCACTATATATGATATAATTATGAACTAAAAAATCACCAATGATTAAGTATAGATCAAAAGGAGGAGTCTTATCAGTTTTCTTTACTTTTCCATCAAGGGGTTGAGTTCCATTCACAAAAGTAACATTTTATGCCCTTATTGATCTAACTAGTTTACTTAGCCTAAGAAATTCCTTTTGGAGAATATCATTTTGTCTTAGTATTGTTAATAATTCCCATAATGAATTATACATGTGTGACTTATTCATTTGATCCACAACATTGATATAATGAAATATACCTTTTGGTGTAGCATGTAAAGATGGATGTATAGGAGCTAATATTGAGTTCTAAAATTTCTAATTTTCTTGAAACTTAGGTGTTGATTTAGACCCACCTACCATTGGGGTGATGGAGGAGTCAAAAATAGTCCTTTATTTGTCCCTGATGCCTCTTCAAAAACCCTATTATTAGATCTAGTGTTAGAGGATACACAAGCATTCACATTATTTGAACTTCCAAACTAATTCATGACACAAAATTCTTCCTCTAAATGATTCATAAGAGTAGAATTAGGTTATTTTTGTCAATTTTCCATTACATTTTGTATTAACACCTAAAAAATGGGAACTTTATGTACTTGACTACATTGTATTGTCATGGCTTGACAAGGCATTTCATTGGCATATGAAACTTGGCCTTGATTTTGGTCATAGGAAGGGTACCATGTTTGTTCTTGAACAAGATTATTTTGAATAAGAAAAAGATATATAGAAGATGATGGAAAATTAGTATTGAAACTTTTTTAAGGTCTATATTGAGTTATTTGACATTAGCCTTAAGCATTACCTTGAAAATGAGGCCTACATGCTTGTCAAAACTAATTATAAGGCTAATAAGCCCTATAAGTTTGTGATTATTATATTTTGATAGAAACCAACTCATTACCAACTATTATCATAAAATTTTTCACCTTAGGATATTTTATGAGATTCCTATAATTTGATGCAACATGGAATCATATCTCAAGTTTGTGGGAACTTATAAGAGAGATGAATCTCTAGATTATGAGGGCTAGTTCCCTAGATTCATCTTCAAGTGATTATCACCTAATATAATGATTATTTATGTGAAAAGGTTAATGAGTTTGAATGAAAATGAAAATAAACTAAATAGGTGATGCACCAAGATATATCCCACATAGTATCACACTCTTACTAAGAAATAAAGCTTTCTAAGACCAATTCTAGGCATTGAAGGATCCTAACATAGTGTTTCAATGTGAAGGTAGGCTTACATTCATGTTGTAAGTGGTAACATTTGGTTTAAATAACTTATATAATCATCAAGGAATAAAATTAACCTTAATATACCATACATAAGCATCCCATAGTCTATACATATGCTTTTTATTAGCCACCTACAACTGAGATAGGTACTAGAGTGAAGTAATATATTTTGAAGAGTTTTTAAGTCACTTTCAAGTTGAGGAAGGGTAAAATTAGGGAATAATGGATTTTAAGGCCTAAATAAGGTTATAAATCATAATTAAAAACCTATTTAATAACCATGACCATCCCCAAACCCATATAGGTAGGGGTCAAATTAGACTGTCTTAGCCAAATAACAAACAATGATGCTTAAGTGATGGATTAGAGTCATTTAAAGGACACAAGTGAGACATAAAAGGTTAATATGATTATAATAATTTAATAATATTTTGTATATACTCTTTTAATCTAAATATATACATGGAAACCTATAGGCAAGAGTAAAAAGGGTTGTCTTAGTCAAGAAGGTAAGCATAATCCTATGTTTCTAAGGGCATAAAAGGTGTATGAGAGACTAAAGGGATAGAATGATTTTGAATTAATTTAAACATGATAAAAAAATATTTATATTCAATCTATAATTATAATATTTCTCCAAACAAATAATACATAGTCCACTTCTTCATACCCTACAGATAGTGTGCCTAGGAAAAGCTAGTTTTAGAATTTGAGAGAGATGGAGGGTCTATATTTAGAGTTAGATGCTTAAATTTGGAAAAGATAATAAAAATAAAATATATAACACCATAAAATTATTTTTATTTGGAAATAAATAACTTAAAATTCCTTTTTTATCTCAGATATAGGGTACTTTTACCTTACATGAACATGCAATTTTGAGTGAAAAAGGATGAAGTGATAAGCCAGAAGTCAAGACAACCATGAATGGTTATCAGATAAGATATAAAAAATAAATGGTGATCTAAGAAACCTTGATATAATCATTTAAATCAAATGGGTTATCCTATACTATAAAGGATATAGTCACCATGGGAAACTTTGTAACTTACTCTCCTTAGTTCACATGAGACACTTTTCCATAACTTGCTATGGAATGGACAATAAATCCAATGATGAAGGTAGTTTTACAAGAAATAATGATTGAAAAGATGATATGACACACTTGGAGAAGAGGCTAATTTGGGATGGAATGATGTGTAAATTAGTTTCATAACTCCTTTTCTACCTCATTTATATGATATTTAATTTATCCTCACACTTGGACACTTGTCCGTGTGCCTTATAAACTTCTTATCTCTTACTCTTCTTCCAAATTTTATAAGTATGAGCCATGTCGGTTATCAAAAAAGGAGACCATAGCTAGTATGGTGAGACCCTACTAGTATGACATTGAATTTTATCTTTAAACATTGAATATAAGTCTGATTATGAGTTAATAACATTTTGTCTAAGTGTGTGAGTGACATATAGTGGAGATAAATGATGGTTTCATCCTTACTCATCTTTGTCCTTCATGTTTAAGCAAGAGTTTTGATTTTAACAGGTCATGTGAAGTTGCTAAATATATTAGGCTCCTCTTCATGTATTTAATTGTCTCTATGGTGTGAAATATTCCCATATATCAATTATCTTGTTTATTATCCTATGTATGCCTACCTTCACATTAAAATAGTATGTTAGGATCCTTTAATTCCTATAATTAGTATTGGAAAGCTTTGATGCTTAGTAGGATTCTGATAGTCTATGGGATATGTCTTGGTACATCACCTCTATAGTGTAGTTTCCTTTTCATGCAAACTCATAACCCTTTTCCCATATATACACATTATATTAGGTGATAATCACTTAAAGATTAATATAGGGAGCTAGCCCTCATAATATAGAGATTCATCTCTCTTACAAGTTCCCACAAACTTGAGAGATGATTCCATGTTGCATCATATTGTATGAATCTTATAAAGTATCCTAGGGTGCACAATTTGATGAAAATAGTTATGGCACACCCAATGGGATAAGTAGTCTTAATTTCTTCCATGTCAAGGTGAATGTTGGTCCTGACAAGCCTAAGGTTGTAGAAGTGTTTGTAATCCATCATTTGGCAACTCTAAAAGGTGAAAATATTTGGTCGTAGATCAAGTTCTCCAAATTATATTTCATGGTCATGAGGAAGAAGAAAATATTTTTGAGCTAAATCCTTTCCTAGCCTTCAACACTCAAAATTCAATCAATCTTACTACATATGATCCTATCCCTCCTAATGCCACCAAAAGTCCCATAACGTAAATGGAGAAGGTCCTATTACACCATATGAACACATTAAGGATATATCAAAAAAATTCAACTTCCATAATATCACCCAAGTTAATGTAGCCATTAGACTAATTTCCATGTCCCTAAAGGGTAAAGAACTTGATTAGTATAGGACATTTAGAGGTGGTTACATCACTAGTTGGGATGGATTTGGAGAGTTGTTGGTAAATATGTTTGATAATAAGAGTGATAACATTTCACTAATACATCAAATTAATGTGATAAAGAGAGGTCCTAATGAATCCATGGGAGATTTTAATGAAATATTTCAAAGAACATGGCATAGGTTACCACCTATCATGAGACCCCCCTTCAAACATTGTGTTCCCCACTTATCTCAGGGCCATTCGCATTGATCTAGTAGTAACTTTATAATCAATGGGAGGATTTATTATATCTAATGCATATGAGATAGCTATCAAAGTTAATAATAGTTTGATACTAGCTTGTGAAATTATCCCCAAGAGCTGTTATGCCTTTGATGTCTCATTGTTTATTTGAGACCCCAAATGTAGATAAAGTTCCCAATGCCAATGTCAAGTCTATAATCACTCCCAATAAGGTTTCTAATGTTATAGACAAAGATGAAATGATTAGGTCATTACAAGCTTAGCTCAACCAAGCTCAATTGTAATTAATTACTCTACCTAATCCACAATACAATCACCAAGGTCATTAAGTTTTCAATAGGTAGCCTAATAGCTATAACCCTAAATATATACCATCCATAAAGGTTATTGTTCCAGTCCATACCAAATTGATTAAAGGAGAGGAAAATTTGGATCATTGGGGAAAATCTCAAGGCCAATTTATGCATGATGGTGGAGGAGGTTGTTAAGCCTTAGTAGCACAAGTAAGAGCTATTTATTGCCTTACATTAGAAAAAAAAATATCATACAAAGGGATGCTCATGGAGGAGGTAAAAACTAAGGTAAAATTATTTTTGACTTTAAAAGGGAAAAAACTATGTAAACAAGGTTGACAAAGAACCTAAAGGATTTCTATTTATTACTTCTTCTCTATTGCCTTCACAACTGATGATCAATTGATTGTTCCTAAGACTCCACAAGAGTTGGAAGATGATGTTGCCATAGATGAGTCCCTTAACCATATTTAATATGATTCTTCAAGCATATATGATGAATATATTTTCATAGTTACACCTCTTCACCCTCATGGATCAATCTTTGAGCTTAAGGAAGGAGTTGATGATATAGAGGATGATGATGATCAACTTGCAACATAAGGTGAAGAAGAGGTGCCCACTAGACAACATGATGTTCCCCAAGAAGTTATTAAGAATGTTTATGAAATTAAAGCCCATTATATTTACCATAAAGAGTTGAAAATTTGGGATGAGCTTTAAAATTTTTGTGTGAGCTTGGATGATGCATCTCCACTTCATTAAGAGCTTGAGAAGAGTTTTGAAGGAGATGTTGTCGTTAAACCTATTGAAGATCATGAAGCACCTCTAAAATAAGATCAAGGTAAGCATGATTCTTCTTAAAAATATCAAATTCATAATATGGATGAAGAGTACTAGGTTCTAAGAGAGGTAGTAAGTTTTGAAGCACCTCTCTCATGCATTCAGCTGATATAAACACCAAATTTTGATGGAAAACTTCCTTTTCAAAATGAATACATCCTTAATGATGAAAATCCTCTTGATATTGAGGTTTAATTTGAAGATTAAAATGATTATATAATAAATGGAAAACCACTTGATCCAAGGATTATGGTTTCCATTCAAACCAATCAAGAGGATTATGTTTCTATTTAGCAATGTTTTTGGCTGTGAAACTAAATGAAGTCAATACAAGCACCATGCGAAGTAAGCAAGGTGTTGAAAAAACAAGAACAAGTCCTAAGTGGTATCTTGCACATTATTTTAGTTCACTTCAATAATATGGTATGAATAACTTTCCTTTTTATCTAGGAGGTTCAATTCTTGATATTTAGTTTTTACACTTTAGAGTGGTTTGTTTCAGCTGTCTTGTATTTCATAAGTGATTTAGATCACAAGTGTATTTCCTTTCCTTTTTTTAGTGTGTGTTTTTTTTGTAGATATCATCCAAATTGTTTCTATTGAGATAAATTTTTATTCAATTCAATTAGAGTGATCATATGCATGACTGCATGCCCAATAAAAGGATTAAACAACTGGTCTTAGGCATAACAGGCATGCCACCCGTAGGAGTCACTGATAATGTTGACCAAATTTGACACCAAATCATATTTGGTTTAAACCATACTATTTTCAAATTTTATATAAACTTTCATGTCTTATGGGGTCATCTATTGTCCTAGATGTCTCACTTACCCTTTCCCTAGTCCTTGCTGAAACCCATCCTCTTTATACTACCTAGTCAATAAAAGTCAACATTGGTCAACTATGGTAAAACTTATTAAAAGGATAAATTTATTTTTTAAATGTCTTTAAATTGTCTTTGATAGGTTTCAATGTGTTTACAAGTCATAAATTGGCCATTTGCTAGGTTTCATGTGGTAAAAGGGTCATTTGGCAACTTTTCTAGCTCATTAATTAACTTGTACAGATGGTAGAAGTTACAAAATATGTCATCAAGGAGGATATAAATTTGGATAAGGTCAAATCATGTCATAATCAGTCAAATGGTAGTTATAAGTCTATTATGATCAAGAAATGGTAGTTTTTCCTCAAAAATAGGTCCCTTTGGGCACTTGTATGGACTTCTCAAGTCCAACATCAATTAGAAACGTGGTGGAGTGTCTTTTAACCTCCCCATAGGTCATTTACACGTTTGTATTGCAAGGATAATCAAATAAAGTT
This sequence comes from Torreya grandis, assembly GCA_037957365.1. Classification (NCBI taxonomy): domain Eukaryota; kingdom Viridiplantae; phylum Streptophyta; class Pinopsida; order Cupressales; family Taxaceae; genus Torreya; species Torreya grandis. Next base: position 407,684 of record JARHVA010001324.1, on the reverse strand, counting down.
CATCTGCAACTTGTTTTCCTTTATTTTCTATTAGCAAGCCAAAGAAGGGTAGATTCAATCACTTGGCATGGGTTGTACATGTATAATTGGGAAGAGTGCTTCTATGGGTGGATAGTACTTTGAATGCACTTAAATTTCATTTTAATAGTCTCATATTTTTTCCTCTTCCTTCATGAACAATCATTTGAACCTCAGGCAACTTTTTATGCACTTCCATGAGGGGGTCACTATTTACATTTATTTTAGATTCCTTTGCTTTGGTTTGATGGATTTGTCTATTTAAAATATTTATTAATAATATCTAATGCCTATCTATAGTTTTTTCATGGTATTTTAGCTTGTGTAAGTCTTAATAACTCAAGGATTTTCCACTAGACTTGCCTTAGATTAGATAGCCATGAGAATGCATTGAAAGCATCAGTACATGAAATTTTCATACTTAAAGAGTCTTTGATATTGTATTAAATATTTACATGATGTAAATAAACCATTTAATTAATTATAAAACATATATTTCTACCCATGAGGCCTAATTTTACACATTATCTACTTTTTCTTCTTTGTTTGTTCTTTTCACCTATAGGCAGGTGATTTCCATGTAAAGGAGGATATTTGGAGTTGGTTAAAAATTAATCTTTGTGATTGATAAATACCTTTTAATATTGAAACATCCATTTTGGATTTTAATGGACTTTTAACAAACATACCATTTCCAAAATTCCCCTCTTTGCCTCACATACAGTCAAATGTATACAACTACAGGTGTTATTTATAGAGTTTAGAGATTGTGTACAAAGGAATGGTGGAAAAGTTGTGATATTAATGAATAATAAGAGGTGTATGATAGATTTGTAACATTTTTGAGACATTTTGGTACTAATTTATTTTTTAATAACCATTCAAAATAAAGAGGACTGAGTTTTTACCTATTGTCCCAATTTTGTCATAACAGAGCTTCTAGCTCTTTTGAAATATTTTTTCAACAATTATGTTTTGAATTTTGTTAAATAATTATGACTTATATTTGTATCCCTATCCATTTAAAATAAGTTTTCCATGTTTTAAATAATTATAAAAAGTGGATATGGTAAAATAAGTTCTCAAAAATGCCTATAAACATACTGAAACAAATCAGTAACATCTACAGGTTACTAAGGTTTCAAATGGCCTTTTCATGGTTAGAAAAGAATGAGGTAGACATTAATGTTTTAAGTGGTCCAATTTAGTTTTAATAACATAAATAACTCATATTATAATTAAATAATAAAATTAAACTTCATATACCCTACATAACCATCCCACAATCCATACATATGCTTCCAATTAGCCACCTATAGCCGAGATAGGCAGTGGAGTGAAATAATGGATTTTGAAGAGTTGTTAAGTCACTTTCAAGTTAAGGAAGGGTAAAATTATGGAATAATGGATTTTAATTCATAAATAAGGTTATAAATAATCGTTTAAGGAATATTTCATACCAATTACCATCCCCAAACCCCTATAAGCAGGGGTCAAATTGGACTATCTTAGCCAAATAACAAATAGTGATGCTGAAATGATGGCTTAGAGTCATTAAAGAGGACACAAGTGAGCTATAAAAGGTTAATATGATTATAATATGCTCATAATAAGTTTTATATTTTCTTTGAAGCTAAATATCTACATAGAAACCTACAAGTAAGAGGAAAAAGGGTTGTCTCAGTCAACAGGGTAAGCACATTCATGTGTTTTTAAGGGCATAGAAGTTGTATGAGAGAAAAAAGGGATAGAATGATGTTTAATAAATTTTAAAATGGTAATTAAATATAAATATTCCATATATAATTATCATATTACAAATAAAATGTCTCCAAATAAACAACACACAATCCACTTCTTCATACCTTGCTGACAATGTGCTTAGGAAAAGCTAGTTTCAAAATTTGAGAGAGATGGAAGGTATATGTTTGGATTTAGATGCTTAAATTTGGTAATAATAATACCCATAACCTATTTAACACATTAAAATTATTTTTATTTGGAAAAAAATAATGGAACATGCCTTTGTTCTATCTCAAAGATAGGGTACTTTTACCTTGCATGAATAGGCAATTTTGAGTGAAAAAAGACGAAGTGATAAGATATAATTCAATAAAAACATGAATTTTTATTGGATAATATGTAAAAATCCATGGTTATATAATAAAAATTTATATAATATTTGAAATAAAATAGGGTATCCTATATAATAAAGTGTCAGGAATCTAGAACAACAAACATGCTCTGATACCACTCGTTAGGATCTTGCTCCTCAGAAAGAGCACAGTATGATTACCAAATATAAGCAATTGAATATGCGAAAATAACTAGAAACACAAGTAACTAGAATTCACCAATAGCACAGAATATGAGAGACAATACACTATCTTGTATTAACACTATACAGAAAAGAATACATCAAAGAGCCGCCACACTCTTTCACCTTACAGAGATTCGCCACACCTCAAGTGTACAGTAATTCTTCTCACACACACTCTCCTACACAAAAAATGGTCCCAACAACCAACTCACACACAGAATTGGTGTTCACCTCACCAACCAGTCAGTAATAACCCTACTGGTACACCAAGCACTCTATAGCACTTCAAGCTGATCTCTCATGAACCTGTAACCTGCAATTCAAAGACCAAACTTACATGTAGATCCCCAATGAGCTTGCAACAACCTGCAACTCACAGATCTTACAACTAGAAGGAACTCTTCCTTTCTATCTCATGCCTTTTAACAATACATGCCAATGGGTCTATAAATAGATCCCTAACTCAAATAATAACTTAGACTCTTAATTTAGACAATTATCCTCGCAGCCCAAGACTCTGGCTGGTCTTAACATGCAAACTCATCATTCACTTAACTAACTGTCCGTGAAACGAACACTTCGGGAACACACAGGCGACTGACGCCGGTCCCTGCTAGTCTGGTTCTGCCGACGTCGGCCGACTTCCTGCCATCACCGGTGGCCTTCTGCACTGGACTCTACTGACGTCGGTCCTGCTACCAACGCCGGTTCCTGTAGAACTCAGCAACCATCTGTTCCTTAGTTTGCAAAGGTTGAAGCTTTTAGCTCCACAACCTAACAATCTCCCACTTGGAGATAAATAGCTGCAACCTGTACCTATACTTGTACATCATCTAGTTTGTTTCCTTGGCTTTATATCCCTCCTCAAGATCACTCTTGAAGATCAACCACCACAAAATCCGTGATGCAAAATCTATCATCCAAATTCCCTGCCACATCCACTTGACCCTACATAACATGTGCACCTGCTGCTGGTCCCACTAAACTGCCCTTCAGTATTACTTTCCCGGATTGACTCCAAACTTGTGACAACTCCCACTGCTTGGGAAAACTCAGGTTTAGTACATACCATGCACTCAACCTCATTATGTGAATCAAGACACCTGTTCTATGAACTGTCTAACCATCGGCATGCTAACTGGCTTCACACAATCATCCTGAAACAAAGTCAACAAGACCTCCATGTCTCTAGATCACACTCATGCCAAAGAATCTTGCTGCTCCCAGATTCTCCATGACAAACCCCTGAACTAGCTTTACCTTTAGTTCAGCAATACTTATATATGTAACCCTGCAACAAGCACATCATACAAAAAATAGGATAATGTAGCTAATATTATCCAACCTGGTAAAGAGAAACACAATGATCAAACCTCCATTGCCCTGCAGCTAATACAAGATCATATACCCTGATCTTCCATCTCACGTATCCATTTCCGCTCTTCTTCATCCTCAACATCCATTCGTCTCTGAGTGCTTACTTCCAGCTGGCAACACTACCCAAAACCCCTGTTTGGTTCTCCTCCAAGGAATCACATCCTCATCCATGCCAAGCTCCCACTGTTTCCTGGATCTACCTGTTCTGCTTCTTCAATAACTTCCTGGTCCTATGCCATAAGTGAGCAACAAGTAGTGTAAAGAAGGGAAATGACGAATTTAAGAACTTACTTACACCTTCAGTCCTCCATATGGGCGCTTGAGACTCCATGACAACTAGCTGTTCACCCAAAATTCATCTCAGTAACTGATGCTGGTCACATCTCAGTCTACAGCTGACCGATGTCGGTTCCCTACGACTGCCTCCCTGCCGACGTCGGTTTCCCCTGGCTGACGCCGATCTCTTTCCTGCCCTGAGTCACCGATGTCGGGCTGCACATAGCCGACGTCGGTCCCTGTCTGGACACCGACGCCGGTTTTCCTGCCGACGTCGGTCTATGTGTTTTTCTTGTGAGACCTGACTTTTTCCCGCGAGCTCTTTTTAGATCAAGACCTTGTCCAAATCACCCTTGCTCTGCTCAAAATTCCTCTGCACCTTATGCTGAACTCTGTCCGTCACTTTCTCCTTGAAAACCAAGGCTTTCCCATTCTTGTCACTAACATCGGATTCCTCAAGAAACCTTACCTTCTTCTTCTGCATACAGAAACCACGATCCATGCCTTCCAAATCTGAAAGCATACTCTTTGACTCAAGAACCAGCATCTCCTTCTTATCTATGTGACCAAGCCTATCAAGCCACATCTCTGAATCTACAGCTGAAGTAGATAACCTAGAAAAAGAATCAGTAAAACAAGTAGATAGATAAAGCGTACCTACTTTCTTACCTCTAGCTACAACAAGTGTACCCTTGGTAACCTTCCAAGAGTCTGCTATGAGAGTTACTGTGCAACCCTCTTCACCCAAACTTCTAACAGAAATCAGATTCTGCTTCAGAACTGGGACATGCATGACCTCTTTTAACACCCATGTGTCACCTGTCTGCAATTTCAGCTTCACTTTGCCTTTGCCAACAATCTGAAAAGGCTTACCATCCCCTACACAAATTTCTCCAAAGTCTCCCTGGACATACTCATGAAAAAATTCCCTATGTGGGGATGCATGAAAAGAGGCACCAGAATCTAATACCCAAGATTCTACTTTATCTAAAGAACATACCAGAGCATCCTGTGCAACGTAACCCGCAACATCTGCTTCTTTTTCATGTTCTTCATGATGATCTTCACCCGATCTGCAATCTCTCTTTAAGTGCCCTTGCTTTCCACACTTCCAGCAGGTTATTCTGCCATACCTGGACTTGGATCTCATGCCCATCTTCGACCTTGATCTCCCACGCTCTGTCTTCTCTCTT
>JARHVA010001324.1:290000-397500 GCA_037957365.1 Torreya grandis | reverse complement strand
CTCTCTCTTCTTCCAAATTCTATAAATATGATCCATGTTGGCTATTAAAAAAGGAAACCACAACTAGTATGGCAAGAACCTATTGGTATGACATTGAATTTTGTATTTCAACATTGAATAAAATTTGGATTACAAGTTAAGAATATTTTATCTAAGTGTGTGAGTGAATTATAGTGGAGCTAAGTGATGGTATCATCTTTACTCATTTTTATCCTTCATTTTTAAGTAAGATTTATGATTTTAATAGGTTATGTGAAGTGTATGAATATATTAGGCTCCTCTTCAAGTATGAAATTGGTGTGAAATATACCCCTATATTTTTTATCTTGTTGATTATCCTATGTATTCATACCTTCATATTGAAACACTATGTTAGGATCCTTCAATGCCTAGAATTGTTCTTGGAAATCTTTATTGCTTAGTAGGAGTGTGATAGTTTGTGGGATATGTCTTGGTGCATAACCTCTTTAGTGTAGTTTAATTTTCATTCAAACTCCTAAAAATTTTCCCCTAAACAATCATTATATTATGTGATAATCACTTAAACATGAATATAGGGAGTTAGCCCTCATAATCTAGAGATTCATCTCTCTTACAAGTTCCCACAAACTTGAGAGATGATTCCATGTTGCATAAAATTATAAGAGTCTCATAGAGTATCCAAGGGTGCATAATTTTATGACAACACTAACACTTTATATCAAACTCTTGACTTCATGAATTTCATTGGGAGGGGAAAGGGTAGACTTCTCCTGGCTATTAGACAAAGGAGGCAAGATAGGTAATGTAATTTTACTAACAGGATGCAAATCAAGAAATAATGGAATTGGTGGTCTAGGAGCAATATTTACCACTTGAATAAGATAATTCTCATCATTAATATCTATCTCATAGGTACCAATTAGTGTATTCCCACCCATATATTGGATCACCATGGCTACATCACTATTAAATGCCTTTAATTAATACAAGAAGGCATAATTTGGAGTGGGTATCGTAATGGATAGGATCTTATCCCATGTATTTTTAAATATATAATTAAAATATTGGATGAACTCTTGAGGAGCCCTATTGATAGTAGTTAATTTCTCAATTAGTGACAAATAATCATTATTCTCTTTATTCTCTTCAAACCTCTTAGATAATTGATTTCTTAGTTCATCCCATGAAGTAATGGAAGCATGAGGTATAGTTCCATACCAATCTAAATATTTCCCTTTGAAGGATAATTTCAATAGCCTAATGGATACATTATCTTGACTTATATTATAGATATTAAAAAAGTTTTTCATGTTTCTAATGTGTTCAATGGGAATAATAGGATCTTCTCCACTAAAACATGGAACAATTTTAATGTCTACTCTAGAAAGTTGGTCATATTAAACAAGATTCAGAGGAAATGATCTAGTGAAGGATAAAAAAGGTATATTTGTATCCATATTATAATGTATATTGTGAGTATTAGAAGTTGAACCAAACAAGATACTTCTACTTGGTTTGTTAAAAACAAACTTCCTTGTATAAGGATGAGTATTCATAAATCTCAACCTCTTGATGGAATAACAAGGAAATTTCACAAACTCAAAAGGTATACCTTTATTAGTAGACCTAGTGGTTACCTTTATCATGCAAAATTAGGACTAATTAACAACCAAAGAGATAAAAATTTAGTGGAGTCACCAAGTAGTGAATATAGATTTTCTTGCAACTACACATATGCCAAGATCAACACCAATACTAGATAATCTTCTAGGACTTAGAGTCCCACCGAGAATGACAAAAAATGTTTTCACTTGGATTTACACCCCTTGATAATATGTCTCAAATATACTCATCTAAGTGGCATAATGGAAACATCTCACAAGTTTTAGGTAACTAATAGGAGAGATGAATCTCGAGAAGGACTAGTTCTCTTGATGCACTCTTTGAACACTTCTTTACTTATCAACTTTGCATGAAAAGAGTTAAGAAAACAAACTAAACAAAAAATCTAAAAGGTGATTCACCAATAATTAGTTTCCTCTTATTGACTGAACTTATACTCTTATATAAAATCAAAGCTTCTTTCACACATAACTCACAACTCAAGATAGATTATTACATCAATGTTTCTTATGATAGGTTCAAGAGGTATCTTGATTATTAGGAGGGATAATAATGATATTTTGGATGAAAAAATCATAAAAAACTTCTAAAAATATTATACACTAATAAATAACACTTACAAAGACTTGTAACAATTACTCTTCTGTACACTTGGTAGACAATCAAGAACAACGTACTTGAAAAGACTTTCTTTGACAAGAAAAGACCAACAATATTGTAAAAAGACTCAATTATTTAGCATGTAATTATGAAAATTCACTTTATTATTTATTAAAGAGACATTGAAATATAAAAAAAATTAGGGTTTCACCATTAACCAATGGAGGCTACCAAAAAGAACACAAAAAGTCACTACTTACAGAATTTGGGAAAGAAAAGAGAAATAAGAAGTCCAAGGAAAAAAATAATAGGTTTCTTTCTTATAGGATGAGTTAAATTTTTATAATAATGAATTAAGAGATATACCATGAAAGGTTTGATAGGATAAATGGCTCTCCAAACTATGCAACTCATGAGATATGGCATGAAGCTCTCTATTCTGCACAATAAAATAGCCTTCATCATTTAACTCTATTAGGAATTCTCAAAAATGATTAAGGATATGTTTCGTGATTGAAATCAGAGGGATGGATTGTGTACATTTTTTTCCATGCATTATATGCATTCCTAATTGCCTATATTTATTTGAAAGTGATCCATCACTGCCTGTAGTCAAAGAAACTCCCTATTTCACACTCTTTACACACTTGTCTTACAAAAAGGCTTAATTTTTACATGAAAATACATAAAATGGGTTAATTACATGTGTTAATTCCATCCATGTCCTTTTATTTCTAGGGTTCACCTTAAATAGGCTTCAACTTGACGTATTCACCATTATCACTATCATGTTCACCATGCTAGTTTTGACTGGCTAAGATGAGAGATCTTGTTGAGGAACCTATGGATTATTATGAATAATGAGATGAAAATTGGTAATTATATTAAGTCTTTAAATTCCTTCCAAACATTAGTTCATATTTTGAAAGTCCTTATAACCTACACAATACATAAAATAGTCAAATAAAGTGATTATATACTCTGTTTATATAGGTAGGGTAGCACAAAAGTTGGTGAGGATGAGTCTTGAAGATTATTATTAAATATATATCAAATTTTCTTTTCATTCCATCCCATTTTGATATCTCTCTCCTCCTTTTCCTATTTGGGTCCTTATCTAGGGCTTAGTAGGGTTTTAGGTCCTTTTTACTCTTAAGCTTTGTTCATAAATATATGACATTATAAATGCCAAAAATTTCCAAAAGAGTGATGTTAAATACCCATGTCAAATTACCAAAACTCATTATATATCCATTCACAACCTCTAATACAATGTAAGGATTTTAATTTAGCATAGCGAGCTTTGATCTCATTCTGCATACCCCTGAGTTATTTCTGAGCTAAAAAATGGATTCCTTGTGCTTTCTCTAAAATTTGGAAGATCTAACATGTATATAATGAATCTATAAACATGATACAATATGTTATAATTACTACATAAGGCTATAAATAAAATTGACCTCCCATTTGGGAACTAGGCTTAAACCCTATCTAACAGGCATGTTTACATACTTGAGGGTCTAAATCACCTTATTAAGTTTCATACTTTTATGTAAGGTGTATCCTATTTTTTTAGGTGTTTTATAATTTTCCACACCTTATTTCAAGGTTCAATTATCTCCTGGTCCATTCCTTTATCCCCCTTTCTTCAAGACTACAAGGATTGTTCAAAAAAGGAGTGCCCTCTATTTGAGAAAAAATAGAGGGAACTTCCCATATTTTTATAGATAAAACAAATATTTTATGGGATTATAAAAGTGATGGAAACCCTATATACAATTTTTTTTACTTTTATCAGGTCATTCGACCTTCTAACTCCTCCAAAACCAAAAAACACCCTTAGAAGGCAAAGTGTGTGCATGATTTTCACCCTAAAATGTGTATTACTTGATTGGAATTATTTATTCCCATATTTACATAATATTTGTGAATCATGTGGTGGCCATTGTAATTTTACACGTTTTTATCATGTTTAAAAACTCTCTAAATCATTTATGTTCGCATCTTCAACCATGGTTTGACTCCATTAGGTCTGACTGTGGTTTCCATCTTAGAGGGGAACCTATAGGTGATCATGCTTGTTTAAACCTTGGGTATATTTTATACAAACCTCTTTAGAGTCCTTTAATATTATTTTAGACTTATTTGGACCCATTTCTATTATCCTTGTTCACTAACAACACTTATAACCTCAAACTTGCTCATTGTATACCAAAGTCAAACACAGTCAACTATGTTGGGACAAATAAGATCTTGTAGGTGAATTTTATCCTTGAAACCTATGTAATAAAAACCATGGGGACTCTATGAGGTCTTAGGAATAAATTTGAGCTGATATGTGTCCCAATTTTTTTAGGTATTCATACTTAATATCACACTAAGGACTATGAAAGTTTGAAACCGGCTATAGGTTAATCTCTTAAGCAAGAGAATCCTATAGATGGGTATAGGAGCCAAAACATAGTATATCATCTCCTTCTTATGATATTTTAGATCAAAAATGACCCTTTAAAATATTTAAAACCTTTCAATCATGGGAACATGGTATAGTTTTACAACCTTGAGGTGAAGAGGTCTCTTTGGGGTCTAAACCTATAGGTGTCATTGCCTAAGATTAGTGCATAAAAGTGCATCTTTAGGATCCTATAACATGAAAACTAGATGACCAAATCACTTCCTTAATTTTTCAAGTTGGAATCCTATATGGGGGATACAATTCATAGTCACTTAGATTGACCATGAGTTCTTACAACCTTGTTATATGACTTTGGCCAAATGGGTTAAACCTCTATTTTAACATTTTAGGGACTTGATCCTTGAACATAGTAATCTCATGTTAGAAGGTTATTTACACTTAAATTTTCCAAATTGACACTTAAAATAGGTTTATCATGGTAAAAACCACATACTAGGACTAAAATTAAGGTTTAACCATGCTCTAATTTATTTCATATATGTGCCTTCATAGCTCTGTGGTGCCACTTGTAGGTGGACATTTTCACATACAGGCCGATGAGGATGAGTGTGGAAAATGTGCATTACATTTAACTTTCAATGTGTTTAAGGCCTATCTCAATACATCCAAATTCACTCTTCATAGTTTAAAGGATCTGAAACAAGTGTCAATACATATTTTTAAACATGACATCCTCCATGAGAGAACCTATAGGTGCATTTTGAGTTATATGTAGGCAATAAACATGAAATGATCCATTTACCAAAGAATATACCTTCATATTCAATTTATATCTCCTTTATATAACTAAATGAAACATTATGATTTTTTAGATCTTGAGACAAGTTCACACACCTCATTTTGATGTCTTTACTTCCTATAGGCACCTATAAGTGCATCTCTCTTGTATATGACTATGCATGTGATTGAGTTAACTATCACAGTCCCTTATTCTACCAAGTGATTTTTTTTTACTTGATTTTAATGGTATGAGAGTATGATAAAAATATTGAGACTTTCACTACACTTCCATGAATCATGCTAAACAAGCTCCATACACATGATTCCCTATGAATACAAATGAGAGTGGGTAAAGATCTGACTATGAGTATGACAAAACTAAAATTTTGATAAAAGCATGATGTTATAAGTCTAAACATGGAAGGGGTGATAATTATGTCATTGAGACATGGTAAACATCATATCCGATTCATATGATAACTTTGTAGAGAACCAAACATTCTTCAAATAAGGAAACTTGACTAAGACTTCACATGGTGGCACCTTCCTAAAACATGAGATGTTTTTCCTATAAAAACACCTTAAAACATGAAAACAAGCATGGAAAAAATTATATGATGGATTAAATATCCTATGTAATCAATATCAATAATTTTATTTTACATAAGTATCCATACATGAGCAAAACCTATAAGGTATGGGAAATAGTGAGTAGAAAAACATAGTAAACTTTTTAGAGATGATTCATAAATCATGGTTGAGAAATACTTGAACACTTGTTATGGAAATTAGTATATATGATTTTAATTTCACCTCTAAAAGTAATTTTATCTAGAATTTCTTTAGCTTGTTGTACTAAGCACAAACATACTGACTAGTTTTGTTTATTTATAAGGGTAAAGAAGGAGTAGAATTCTTTTTGACCATTTTTAGCACTTTCAAGGAATTTAAAGCATTTAAATGAATCTAAGGAATATTAATATCCATTTAATTACCTTATTGCATGTGTCACAATCCCTTATGGTCTGTACAAGTGCCAAACTCTTCACTTTTAGTAGATTTTTTGATCTTTAGCTAGATAACTTTTATATTTTAGATGGGATTGACATTCCTAATATAATCTGACCTCTTAGACATTTTAATTAAAATTAAGACACTTATAAACATCTAGTAAGTGACTCAAAATGATACATAAACTAATTAGACCATGATTAAAGCTAAAGTAGCATTAAATTACATCAAATAAACTAAAAAACGGCCTATGACAAAATATTAGACCATTATAAACATCTAAAGATCACGTTTTTACCTATAGGGGTCATAATGTCTACCAAGTGACTCAAAATGATAAATAAACTAATTAGACCATGACCAAGGCTAAAGTGGTAATAAATTACATCAAATAAACTAAAACACACCCTATGACAAAATATTAGACCTTTATAAAGATCTAAAAATCAATTTGTTTACTTATAGGGGTCCTAATTTGACTTGCATGGTCAAAATAGGTCAACAATAGTAACCATTGAAATTCGCATACCTCATGGCATTTGGTTGTCTAATTTGTTTTGTTTAGAATCTGCCAACACCTTAATTCCTTGTTTGATAATTTTTCTTCAAAGGTTGATCCACCTTGCTCTTCTTAACCTTCATGTCAGCTTGAGAAGAAACTTTGGCCTCTTCTTTAAAACTCAATCCAGATCTATCACTAACTGACTTTTGAATCTTTAGAAGACCATCTAGATCATTAAATTTTTTATCAAACTTGATAAATTATTTCACCTTGCTTTCAGACTTATCTAACTTATCTTTCAAAGACAAAATCTTAGAAGCATACCTTAAGCGTTCTTCTTTTTTAGATCTTAGAATTGAAGACATATATTCTAACTTAGAATTGAGGAACATGATAACACATTCATGCTCTCTAGAGTCTTCAATCAATCTTGCCTCAAAGATACTTAATTATTCTTCATAATCCTTGAGTTTATATTTCATCTTCTTATTTACCTTCTTCTCTATCTTTAGTTTTTCAAGATCATTCATCAACTTAGTCTCATAGTCTACATCTTATTTATCATCATCTGAATCACTCCAAGTGGACTCCATTTGATGTGAGCAACATCTTTCCTTAGTTATGAATAGGGTTTCATCTTCAACAGGACCATTATCTTCATGATCATACTCTAAGTCACCATCTTTACCCTCTTTTGATGAGTTATAATCATCTTTAGTGTAGAAACTCTTCTTATCTTTGGAATGCTTCTTGTTGTCAAACCTTATGAATCCATTTTTGTTTTTATTAGAATTGAATGATCTCTTGCCATCATCATGGCCTTAATCATTCTCTTCATCAATATACTTTTAGTACTTATGAGGTCACTTATTATCAAAATATCCTACCTCTCCATAATTAAATAATTTGAAAGGTATCTTACCCTTATACTTTCCTAAACCTATTTTTCAATTTCCTTGTAAATAAAGTAATTAGTTCTTCCTCATAAATATCAAAAATTTCATCTTCCTTGGGTTTCTTACCTTGGAACTCCCTTTTTGGCTTCACCTCTATTTTTAATGTTTCTTCCTTCTTTGGTGGTATATCATCATTTAATCTCATCTCATATGTAGTAAGGGTTTCATATAATTGATCCATCTTCAACAAAGTAAGATCATGAATTTATTCTATAATAAATACTTTTGGATCAAACTTGAGGGATAGAGATCTTAATACCTTTTTAATTATATTATCCTCTTCAAGGTTCTCTCTAAGATCTTTTATGGTGTTTAAAATCTCATCAACTCTATGAAGAAAGGATAGCACCGAATCTTCTTATTTCATTTTGAGTCTCTCAATTTATCTTCGATGATTCTATAACTTTTCCAACTTAACCTTTGAATCTCCTTCAAAAATAGTCTTCAATTTATCCCATATTTCCTTGGCATGTGTGTAATGAATTAATTTGGTGAACTCAATTTTTGTAAGACCACAAGTGATGGAATTCATTGCTTTAGAGTTGTTCTCAAATAGCTTATTGTCTACAATACTAGATGGAGGAATATTAGGAGTAATATAACTATCAAAAACATATTTCCATACATAAAAGCCTAGGGAAATAATGTATGTCTTCATCCTATCACTCCAAAATGCATAATTTTATCCATTGAACATTGGTGCTTGATTAATAGAGAAACCACCTTGCACATTCTAACTAGTCATTATACCTTGGATTAGCTTCAAGCTATCAAGCCTTTACAAAAGGACCTTGATCTAATACCAATTATTAGAAGTAAAATATAATGAGATGGGAGGGATGAATAAATGGTGGAATATAATCCAATTTAATTTATAAACCCTTGAAAATACTTAAGAATTTAATACCATCATTCATGAAGCATACATATCATTCATAGTAATGAATAATAAACATAATGCAAGATCACATACACAACACAATATTTATGTTGGAAACCCTCTTGGGGAATAAAACCTAATCTCAAGTTTGAAAACACATGGAATACTATCCTATAATATGATCACAAATAATAGACTGATCAAGTCCTTCTTATCAGGAACCTTGGTCAAGTTCTTCTCACCTAAGTCCCTTAGTGAAACAATAGTTTCATAAGGAGAAACTACCCCTAATATGATCAATTCCTTCTATCCACCATTGAAACAAATACTCCCACCTTATAATTTATGTCTTCAACATTTATGATGCACCTATGATTATCTGACAACTATGGAAACTCTATCTCTAGATCATAAAGGCCTCTCACATAAGCATGCCACAATCTCTCTCCTTCACTCACATAGTCCTATATGTACTCTCAAATCTCTTTTCATAAATTCAAACTATAAGAACACTATATTGTCATCAAGAACATGACCTATAGATCATACACATAGTCCTTAATCTTATCTACTCATCAATCCAAAAACTAGGCACTCTCACTCTCCTCTCTTTTCCTTTGCTCTCCATCTCTCTCACATACAAGTCTCTCTAACTCTATAAACCATCTCAATTGGTTTCACTATATATAAATAAATCATGAATATAAAATTATAGGTCATCCATTGCACTTAAATTAATCCTTAAGGATTATCTCACATCAAGACATGGCTCAAAACAATATTCATAGGTTAGTCATAGCACATATGGGTTACCCTTAAGTAGCTACACTTTTTAATAAGGCCCTTGTAGCTCTTATAGGTTTCATGGAGAACTATTCACCCATTTATCACTTCATAAAGAAAATAAATAAACACAATACCACTTTCAATTAAATAGGTATAATCCTTATGTCCCTTATGACATCCTCAAATGATTTCATCAACTCTTGCTCACCTCTACATATGCTCAAACAACTCAATCACTGACTTGGTGCACATGAACACTATGAACAAACACACAATCAACTTATTAACTTTCATTAATATATAATAATGATTGAACACACCTCAAAAAAACACATAGGCCATCCCCATGGAATATAAAAAAACTCCCTAATAACTAATTCATCATGAAACATTGAAACAACATTAACACAAGCTCAATTACCCTTCTCGGGTTACTTACACAACATGCATGAACACATAATAAACTTTGAACCTAAATAACTATGATTTTACCCAATTTAACATCTAAAAATCAGGTTTAATGGATGTGCCATGGAATCCTCTTTATATTTTATTTTTAAATCGCCAATGAATTCATTTTGGATCAAAAAAGTTTAATCCAAATTCAATAGACTGTTTATTCCCTTTGAAAACATTCAAATATTTGAATTCTAATAGTCACAGTTAAACCTCAACCACTTTCCTTCATCTTGTGATCTCACTCATCTTGGACAATAACCCTCTATAAATTTTCTTGGTATATGATCAATCTTTAACTTAAACATAGGTCATTAAATATAAAATAGGTTAACCACTTTGACTCAACATGCACTGTAGATATTCAATTATATAATCACGTGCTCATCCATTACCTTTGCCCAATAATTAAACATTGAAAACTTATTATCATCTCACTAATTCTTTAATTATTTTATTTAACACACTTCATCAATCTCTTTTCTACTTGATCAATCATTACCTTGTGAAAAATTGAATAAGTATGGAAGCCATTCCAAAATATCTAAAAAGCTAATTTGGAACCTCAATAACTTTTACTATGATTAGATGCATGATCTAAAATTTGAACCATGTTATTTACTCACATAATATAATACATAAATATGAAAATCTACTCCTAAAACTCACACATGTGATATATTCCATCATTAACATGCTCACTCATAATTTTCTTCCATAGAGCCAACTATGCTTGGAATTGCTTGGAAGGCCAACTTTGCTCGTGCATATCTTTTGATGCATTTCATCACATGATCTAAAATTTAGTGAAAATAAACTAGGATCAAAATTGAAGAAACCCATATGATCAAATTATCTTTAAACCTTCACACATGAAACATATAACACCATCAAAATTCCCACTCATCTTTTCTAGTCATAGACAAATTTGGCTAAGTATGGAAAAACATAGTCAAACTACATAGGATCCCAACTTTTCATATGCATATGTTTTGATTCACTTTTTTCATAATTAAAAAATGAGTTAAAATAAACTAGGCACAAAAAATAACAAATACATATGATCACCTTCTCTTGAAATGTCCACATTTGCTTGATATAACTTCATTAATATGCTTACTTGGCTCTTTCTTGCCTCATGAAAATTTGGATAAGTATGGGAAAATACTTTTAAAATACCTGCTTATATTTTCTACCACTGGACCCAAAGTGTCTAGATAAAATCTATGGACAACAAGATTAATTCCACTTATGCACACATGCACTCAAAACATAAAAAACATCTTAGGGACCTATTGCACATGCTCAATGCTCCATACTCATCCCTGAACATCTCTAACCATGCCAAAATATAATATCAACCCAACATAATTTAATCATATTAGGACAAACATAGTACACACTTTTTCATTGTCACTTAGACTATCAAGGCACTTCATCGACTCACTTGGACACCTCCATGACATCACTGACAACTCTCCAATAATACAATACTTGATTAATTAACATATCCTAGGTAATAATTACATTTATGTTGATTTTATTTATGGAATATCTAAACAAGCATTTAATCCATTAATGGATGTGTATGTGGTAAATATGCTTCTAGTACAACCAATAAATTAAAATTAAAATATATGGATGGGAAGGGTAGATGGGGATATTTACCTTAAATTGGAAGGTTAAAATGTGGCTAAATAGGTGAGGATTAAATATTTTAAACCCTTAAGGAGATAAGTTGATGAAGCATTGTATCAGGATTGTTTGACACAATAGAATATGGACCAAATAAGATGAAATTAAATAAGACATTAATGTGGATATAATCATCTAGGCATGGGCAATACACAAAATATTGAAATATGGATTGATTAATAATTCTAAAAAAGGACATGATTCCATTGAATCATACATTGAAGCACTTAAATATGATAATGAATACTAAGTTGGAATTATTTAAGGTCATAAATTAGTATGTGATATCATCTTGGCCCAGGATGTGGGATTTTTAAAATTTTCATTCAAAATAATTCATAAATAACTTTGCCTTAAATTTTTACCATATTTTTTTAATATGAATTGAATATTGATATTGATTGCTTCAATTTGACTAGATTATATTCAATATTTTTATCCCTGCTCTTATTCAATCTTCTTACTATTGACCCATTAATGGGGTAACCATATTGTTTATTAATTATGAATGTAAGATTAAAATTTTATTATAATAAATTTTTTTTCTAATATTTCAACTATAATAATATATTTGTCTTAATGTTAAAGAATGTAATCAAAATATTTTTCATTTAATAGCATTATTCTACTTAAGTTCATCGGAGACGTGCTAGTAGTGATGTAGAACCATAAGTTTTGGGGTTATTTTTGGAAGCATAATTAACTTAGGGGGTTGAATTAGTGACCTTAAAATAATTTTAAAACTATACACTATATTTCATTAACCATCAAATCAATGGAGTGATTAATCAATGCATCAAGAACCAATCACACAAACATGAAATAGTGAACATAAAACAAGATGAGTGAGAAACCCTTGAAGAGGAGAAAAATCACTATGAAATCTATACTTTGACTAGATTCCTATAAAAATTTTACAAAAAATCAAATTTTATTGAGCACCAACTCAACTTGGAGAACCAGCCCAAAACTATGAAACACCCACTTACTAGGAAGCTACAACTCCCTTTGAGACTAATCACTAACTTAGTCAACTCTAATTTATGATAATCATATAATTTGTTTCTCAATGAACATATGATGATAAATTATTTCATCTCTTCTTCTTAATCTCAATGCACACTCTACTTCACTTCCACTCCCATATATAAATAAGCCTAAACTACCTTTTATATATACTAGTCTCATGGTCACACACCACTTGGTTGGCCACACACCTTAAAACTATTAGGTCAGCCACAAAATACGTCTTAGGAAATATTATGAACATGTTTCATTCATAATTTTAACCCATTTTGGTTTTCCATAACTTAATTAGGCCTTACTCCTATTTTAGGTTTCATGGAGACCTAATTGCATTAGGTCTTCCCTCTTAACACTAAAAAATGATCTTCTTGGGCTCAGATGAACTTATCCAACAATAAAAAATAACTAAAATATGTATCCAATGAAATTTTATAACCTCCTCCATTATTTATTAGACCTACATCCTTTGTTTATAACATGAAATCTCCTTTAGGACAAAATACACTATTAGGTCTATGTACCTCAAATATTTGTCTTGAAATAATGAAGATTAAACACCCTTAAAATACTCAACCATGAGAAATGATACATAAAAATATATTATCCATGACATCAGGGTCATCACTAAATTCTTGTAACACCTTCATTTATGATATAAGGGCTCAAGAACATCTCCACAACTCACTCAAAACTACCAAAACACCTCAAAAACCAATCATGAAGAATTAGACCTCCAATGCCTATGTAGACACTTTTAATGACTATTGATGCATATAAATAGTTGTATGAAATATATAGAACATTTTTAGATAGAAAATTCATATGTTCGAATGTATAATATTGGTCTTGCAAACCAATTTATTGAACTTATGTCTCACAGTCCTATCTAAACTAGAGAAGCCATTTTGTGAACAAAATTTTCACCACATACACTAATCTCATAATATTATCCAAAGAATTATCATTACTTAAAATTTATAATTAACTCCTTCATGCATTTTATTCCATAAATTTATCATGTACAAACCCTCAAATATAACTCTTCATCTCTACTTGGGTTTTATATTATCTACACCATTAGATCTGTCTATGACTTGCTTACTTGGATGATAAATTTAGATCACTTGAAGGATATATCCTATCCATAAAACATAATTTACATGTAAAATTAGTCTCTATATTCTTCTATCATACATTTTATCTTATTGACCGATTCAAATTTTGAGAGATACAATAATTTCTTGACAAATAAGCCTATATATGTATATTTTCTATCTCATTTGACTAACCACAACCACCTAGAAGTAATTAGGAGAGTTTAATATATGATAAAATATCTTATCTAGACATTTGAATCAATCCTAATCTTATTTAAACAAAATCTTTAACATCAGGTCATTATTAGGAATTTAGGGATGTTCAACACAAGTTTTGGTGTTAATGATTGTTCATAAAGGACTACCTATTGAATAAAAAAATAATTCCTAGAGATATTATTTATGATCCTTCCCCATATATCCTATGTAGCTAATAATCCCATTTAGAATTTACATATTCCAAAAACTATCTTAAAGTGCTTCTCAGGTTTGAGTACCTCATTTTGTGAACTTGAGAAGTCCAAAAATAGTAATCATGCAATTTTATTTCAAATATTGACCTAAAACTTTATGATAATACCTAAATAAACTTATCTCTCCTCTTCTTATACTCTCATTTGCATACTTGCCTTGAAATTTGGTCTTCATACTTTACTAGGCCAGGCAGGGTCTAAGAGTGGTCTAGGTATAGGCTTAGACTGAGGGTTCCATCCCTATAGGCTCATCCTAAAAATCTCATGAATGATTATGTACCTTAATAAAATTATAAAAAAATTCCATAAAACCTTCACATGCTTGATTTCATTCATTTCACCATGCACATACCTCTTTATGTCATGACTATGCTTCTTATGCACTTGACATCAATGGTATGTACCTTTTATTATGACATTAATAATGAAATAAAACCTATAGAAATAAGACATTAGTTGTCTTCAAATTCTCTCTTTCTCTTTCTCTCATGAAAACACAACACTCTTCCATGAATCTTGTCATATCACACACTTTCAACTTATCCTTAATCACTTTTAACATCAACCTTCACAAGATGCACCTTTGACATCAATGACAATACTTAAAAATCTCATCCTTTGTCATTGATTACAACCACTCTTAGAAAATTATCTCAATAGTATATTTATCCCCCATTATAACATTCTCCCCCTTTGACATTAATTACAAATAAGTACCTATAACTTGTTGGATCACACCTCTTGCAACCAAAAACTCAACACATAAGATTATGATTCTATGAATCATCATACAAACATGATCCCCATATATTTATGCATACCTCAATCAAAAATTCTTAGAGATAATGAACCATCTGATTATCTCCCATTAAGCACTTGACTTCTTTAATGACTTTTAGGGGCAACGAGTACACCCAATTCATGTCTTATATTTTCAAATGTTGTATTTGAAAGTGGTTTGGTTAGGATATATGCAATCTAAACCCTAGTAGATAGATACTAAATATTGAAATTTTATTCACTTACCTATTATATTAGGAAATGATACATGATGGTAATGTGCTTAATCCTTGAGTTCATGACTGGACTCTTTGATATGCTTATGACACTTGTATTGTCATAATATATAGGATTAAGACTATTATACTCCACTTTGTAGTCCTTTAAGTTCTACCTCATCCCTAAGACTTGAGTTCAACATGAAATTACTACAATGTAATTAGTCTCAAAAGTAGGTAATGCCACTGATGGTTATTTCTTGCTTATCCATGATACTAGGCACTCTCCTAAGAATAAATCTCCTCCATTAATGTTTTTCCTATCATATATACTCATTGTCCAGTCTGTATCTATATAAGCTATTAATTTAAACTCCTTGCTCCTTGGATACCATAACTTAAACTCCATATTCCGCTTGAGATACCTAAGTATCACTTTGATTAATTTCAAATGATTTTACTTTTTGTCTACTTCAAATCTTCCCACAAGACCTACTTATTGCATGATATTAGGTCTAGAGGTAGTAGTGTACAAAAAACTTATAATCATTGACTTATTTTATGTCTGATTGACCTTTAGAGATTCATCTTCCTTAATTAACTTACCCCATATGATTATAAGTCTAATAACTACCTTGAAATATTCCATCTCGATTTTCTTTGGCATCTCTCTTATGTACTTATCTTGTGAGATGAATATACCTCTTTTTGATTAAATGATTATTAACCCAAGGAAGAATGATAGTTCTCCCAGCATGGACATCTCAAACTCATTCATCACATATGCAAATGTCTTAGTCATAATCTCATTATTTCAAAAAAATATCATGTCATCTACATAGATAACCACTATCAACTAATGATGATTTTTGGTCTTTATGTATAGATCACTATCTATAACTCCTTTATTGAATCTTTCATCTAATAGATACTTATCCAATCTAGTGTACTAAGCTATATGATGTTTATTTAGACCATAAAGTGTTTTTTTCAATATAAATACATACTCCTTGTTACCTAATAATGAGAAACCCTCAGGTTTCTCTATGTACACCTCATCCTCCAAGTTCACATTTATAAAATTTTATTTGACATACATTTGATACACTTTTAACCCTTTAAATCTTGCATATGCTAGAAATAATCTAATAGCTTCCAATATTTATGTTAGAACAAATATCTCCTCAAAATATACACATTATACTTGTGCATACCCCTTGCATATAAATCTATCCTTGTTCTTAGTGACTTCTCCATCCTAATTAAATTTATTATTAAACACCTATTTTGTGACAATGACATTTTTATCTTCAGGCCTAATAACTAGTTCCCAAGTATCATTATTTTCTATTTTATCTAACTCCTAATTTATAGAACCTATCTATAATTTATCTTTACTTGATTCTACAAGGTTACTAGGTTAAACCTTAGACAATAGAGAAACATTATCTTGATTTAGATTACTTAGCAACCTTATCCTTATTTTCATACCTACATCTTTGTTACCAATGATTTGTGATATAAGATGGTCTATCTGAATCTAGCTTGAAGGAATTTTTAATCTTGTTTCTCCTCAACTTATATTTCTTCCTAATATATCTCTATTGTTTTTCATTAATTATTAAAGTCTAAATTCTCCAATGAATCCTTTGACTAAGAGCATGGCTTCTTAGAACTGGTCTCATCAATCTTCACATTAGTGATTTCCACTATCTTATACAACTGCTTATTATAAAATATAAAGGATAAGCTTACTGATTACTATCCCCAAAATATTACTTCATGAGGCATTGAATAAAACTTACCTAACTCTTCCTCATTTATTTTGATGAAGGACTTGCTTCTAAACACTCTAAAGTGTTCCAAATTAGTAAGTATACCTTTCCATAGTTCATAGGGGGGTTTATTTCCATTAATCCTTAATTTTCACCTATTGAAAATGTAGACTATAGTACTCATTGCCTCTCTCTAGTATCCATCAGATAATCTTGATTCATTTATCATAGTCCTTTCCATTTCTTAAAATATTCTATTCTTTCTTTCCACTACCCAATTCTACTGAGGTGTCCTAGCTACTTATAACTATCTCCTTATCCCATGGACCTAAAAAAAGTCATAAAATTAATTGAACCAAAAATATCCTCCTCTATTATATCTTAGGCATTTGATATTTTCATTAATTTCATTCTTAGCTATAGCCTTGAATACCTTGAACTTATCAAGATCTTCTGACTTTTCTTTCAAGAATGATACCCAAGTCATTCTTGTGTAGCCATATATGACTAACATGAAATAACTATCTCCTTAAATGCTTTGTATTCTTATAGGTTCATATATATCACTATGTATTATTGTTTATAAGTGTTTTCATTGATTTCAAGGTTTATTTCATTGATGTTAAGGTATATCTAGTGAAGATACATGGTGAGTGGTCTTTGAGGTATGAGCATGTGTGCTTGATGTGACAAGGATTCCATGTGGTAAGAGATAATTTTAAGGCAAGATAAAATTAAATGAAACATAGTATCTATTATATTGGTTGATTTTAAGTTCAATGTCATGGTTTAGGTCAGCTTGATATTGTCAGTATTATCACAAAGAGGTTTGATGGTCAAGTGAATGTTAAAGCATGGTTATAAGGATCTATGTCTACATGAAGTCTTGAGATCATGTTGATAAAAAATATATTATTGTATTTTTGTGAGATTGATATAAAATATTTATATTGTTTGATATCATTGATATAAGCATGTTTGAGTAATAGTTCTTGAGTATAAGGTGTCTTGAGAAGCCTAGTCATAGAAAGCATAGTCATATTGTGAGCATGTCCATGGTGAGCATGAAGAGGTATGTAAAAAGGTATGAAATTATTTGAGGATAATGTAAGTCATGTGAAGTTTTAGAGGCATCAAGGAGACTTTCAAGGTGATCTTATAGGGGTAGGACCTTGAGATCAAGTTTTTAACTAGACCACTTCTAGACCTTGCCTTGCTTATTAAGGAATACTTATCTATTTTCAAGGCATGTGAAGGATTTATGCTTGTTTATAATCATGAAATTATTTTATTTAATATGTTATTTAAGTGGATATCACATGTAAAGAGGCATGAATATCAATTCTAAGCCCTAATGTGGTTTGCATGATAAGGTTTAGAGAGTAAAGAGAGAGAGTGTGTGGCTTAATGAGGGGTCATAGTAATATTTTAAGGTGTTTTATATAATATAATAATTAATAGAGTTATTATATGTTTTTTCAATAATATTTAAAAATTTTGAGTCATGGTTTTCAATAAAAGGCATGAAAAGTGGTTTTTAGGTCTCTTAAGTAGACATAATGAAGGCATACAAACCCAAGAAGGAGTTTGAGGTGTTATTTGGAATGTGTAACCTCTTCATGGTAACTTGATATGTTAAAAATATATTTTTAATGTTCCTATATAATAACTATAGTCATTGGTTTTGGATTTAAGGGGAAATCCTTTACGAACAATCATTAACATCAAAACCTGTGTTAAATCTCTCTAATACCCTAAAAAGGACCCAATGTAAAATATCTTGTTCAAAATATCCAAAAATGGTCCCAAATTACTGAAAAATATATTTTAGGTTTTATTAAACTCTCTTATACACTTCCATGTGTGATTGAGTTGTTAGGTGTGTGAGTAGACCCTATAGGAAAGTTCACATTTCTCAAATATTTACTATAGTAGTTAGATTTGACCAAGTCAAAGTATAAAAATAATTTAAGGATGAATTATAATAATATTTTTTCATATAAATTAAGTTTTATGAATATAATATATCCCTTAAGTGTGATAAACTAGTCATCTAAACAACCAATCGCTAATAGGCGTAATGGTGCAAATACTGGGAATCCCAAGTAGAAGTGAGAAGATGATTAGGGATGCGATACCATGGTTTAGTGATGAAACCAAGTGCATGGAATTTTTTTTAGGTATTTTAAGACATAATAATTTTTTGTATAAGTTTTTTAGGTTAGTGAATGTATTAAAAAAGCTACTCACAAGTTGACCTATCTCGTACAAATAAGACATTGAGATGTAAGGTCATGAGAGTAGTCTAGAAGATCAATATTACCATTTGACCATATTAAATTTATATTTTATAATGGTATAATTATATAATATGGTCATCCAAATGAATAAATATTATTTTAAAGTAGTCATATAGGTGTTGAAGGTCAATGCCACCATGACTATGGTTTAAGGTAAATTGATAGTTCTAGGTAAATAAGTTGCAATGATGAATTTGAGGATTTATGACCTAAGTTGGTATATGTAATGAATATGGTGTTTTTTAAAGTCAATTTAAATTATTTATATATTTTTTTAAATATTGGAAGTCATTATAAAAGGTTTAAATGTTGAATCCAAAATGGCTTGTCTGGTTCTAATTTGACTATGTGTAGTGAGGTCAAAATATTAGTCTATAAGACCAATATTTGACATGAGACCTTTTAAAAAAAATTAAGAATGGTCTATAAATTTAAAATTATATTTATAAAGGTATATTGGTCATGGGAAGTGTTATTTAAGGTGTTTAATATCAAGTTGTTCATGATTGGTTTTTGGAGTGTTCTGACAATTTTAAGTGGGCTATTTATAGAGAAGTGTTTAAGTCCTTTTGACCTAAGTTATCAAGTCTAAGTCATATGGTGATGACCATGAGGTCATGTATTTTCTGTATACATGATTAATTTCCATGGTATTTATATAATTTATGTTTAGTCTTTAGTGGTTTAAAGCTGACTTTATATGTATGAGAAGGCCTGATTGTGAACAATACAAATGGTGTGATTCAAGTGGTGGTTGGATCTAAAAGTGATATGAAGACTATTTGATATTATTATGGGTATATTTTATTATAATTTTATATTTTTATACCATGTGTGGAGTTTAAAATTGTTCCAAGGTGATCAAAGAGTAATGTGTGCTAATAAAGGCCTAATTAAATTAAGTCTTCTTAAGACCTAAAGAAGGATTTGGTCTAATTAAGTTATGGCTAGCTTAATGTAATGATTGATTCATGTTTATGAAATTTCCTAATTCATATTGTGTTAAAAATATAAGTGGTAAATTTTTTGTGTTGACCAAGAAGTATATGAGAAAGAGGATTGTATATATACAAGGTAATTTTAGGCCTATGTGTGTGAGAGGTATGCAAGTGAATGAAATAGTACATTGGTATGAATAATGGGGTATTCTAGTATATATAAAGAGTGTATATAAATTATGATGAATATTTTATATATGTTTTATGTATGAAGATCAAAATCATATGACCAAATCAGCCTTTAAGATACCTAATTAAGTGAAAAGGCCTAGAAGGCAATTTGAGAGGGATAATAGTGTGAAGAGATGAAGAGGTGGTCATCATTAGTTGATTTAGAAAAAATGTGTTTTAAAGTTGATAAAATCAATAAATTTTATGATTTGGTGTTGAATAATCTAGGGGGTTGGTGCCACCTTACAATTTGGTGCTTGTTAAATCCTAGCTGGGTTGGTGCTTAGCTAGTTAGGGTTGGTGTTCCATGTGAAGTTGGGGCTTCACTAAAATTTATATTTTTAACTATAGGAATGTAGTAAATTTTCAAGGATCAATGGTTTTAATTCCCCTTAAGGTTTTCTCACATATATGATGTGTTATCTTGTGTAATCTTGTTTAATTCTTGTATGGCTGATTGCTTATGCATTACTTGGTCTATATGTTGATGTGATGGTTCATGAATGTTAAGGAGGAATTGAAAGAAAGTTTTAAGATACCAATTCAACCCCCAATATTATTTATTTTTATTCCAAAAACTAACTCTAAAGGTATTTTAGTATAATAATCCTTATACTTGAACCTCCTTCTAGTTTTCTTACCATGTTGACATACCTTGTAAAGTGTGTTTACAGGTTTTGTGATTTTAGGCATATTCTCCACAAACTTCTTAGAGCTTATCTTGACCAAATTATCAAAGTTTAGGCAGCCCAAAATTTTAATACTAGGTTATGATTAAGTTTTGATTATATTTGATAATGGTCTAGAAATGCCAAAGGATATTTTAAAAGCTTAAGTGGAAGTACTCCTCAAGTGTTAAAGATCAAGTTGTTCATTACTTGGTTTTGGAGTTCTCTAGCAGTTTTGAGTGGGCTATTTGCATAGAAGTGTTTGAGTCCTTTTAACCTAATTTTTGAAGTCTAAAGGATATGGTGATGACCCTGAGCTCATGTATTTTATGTATATTATATTAATTTTCATGGTTTTTTAGCTAATTTATGTTTAATCTTCAATAGTTCAAGACAAATTTTATGTGTATGAGAAGGCCTAATTATGAATAGTAAAAATGGTGTGCTTTAAGTGGTGGTTGGATCTAAAATTTTTTATGGAGCCTAGATAATATTATTATGGGTCTTTTTTATTATAATATGATATGTTTATTTTGTGTGTGGAGTTTAAAAGTGTTTCAAGGAGATAAAACAATAACATGTGCTTATGAAGTGTGATGTCCCTTACTTAGGGGCTCTCTTATCTGCACAAAAAGCTCTGATACCACTGTAATATCCCTTCGAATATCAAAACAAAGCTCTGAATTGCTTATCTGAATTTCTACAAAAATATCTTCAAATAGATAAATAAATCACAGTATAAACTCTTATTTATTTGCTCATAAGCTTACAATAGAGATCCTCTGTCAAGTATACAAAGATTATTGAAAAGCATGGCCTGAATAGCCTAAATATTCCACAAACTAGAAATAAATTATGAATCTGGTTCATCTCGGCCTGCTGTGTAAAAAACACAGTCGCCGACGTCGGTTATACTGCCACCGTCGGTCGACCTGTAGTCGTTATCTCACCGATGTCGGTGGTATGTCGACCGATGCCGGTCTCTGGAAGTATCTATTCACCGATGTCGGTACTTGAACTTTCTATTGATGCGTACAGATTTTCACGGATCTGTACGGAATCCGTACGGCCGCTGATATAGCATCACCTGTATGCTTGATCCTGATCTGTAGAATTATGGGCTAATACAAAAGATCTATATCTGGATAATTCTTGAATCAAAACCCAAAATTAATGAAAATACCTGTAAACCCTTGTGATAGCTTCTGAGTGAAGTTATCTCTCAAATACCTGTAATACTATGATAACTTTTGGGTGAAGTTATCTCTCAATTTGGCAATAGATCGGTTGATCTTTCACAACCTCTGAATCGCACACAATGAAGAGTTGACGTTCTTCAATGCAATTGGAATCTTGGAACCCTTGGCTCAGTCTTCACAGAAGAATTTCTTAACAAGAATCAATATCAATAATAGTCATGAATACAAACTCTCTCCCATGAGAGATTCTTATACACCTCCAAAGGTGTGCTTGCTAAAATTAGATTCCCTTAAATTAGACTGGGGCTTCCTTAAATTAGAACTAGGGTCTTAAAATTAGACCAATTCTTAAATTAGAATTAGGATCCTAAAATTAGACCCAATAATTAATAATTAATTGATAATTAATTATAATTAATAATTAATTAATAATTAATTAAAATTAATATTTGATTAAATCAATCAAATATTAATATCTCTTTTAATTCATGTCCGAAAGAGCCTGAATGAAAACCGAATGTAGAAATTCTGTGAATCAAAGTCAAGCCAAGCTCCATTATGACCCTCTATCCATCCTATTATCCTATGAAGGTTGCATAATAGGCTAATCATCAAGACTGTCAATGTCCATGAAAAAGGGGACATGACAATCCGCCCCTCCTGAAATTGCTTGCCCTCAAGCAATCACTGAATGATAGACCAATCAATCCACCTGGATCCCAAATGAAGTCTCAATCTACAGTGCTATCAACCAACACAAACTCTAGGCCCTGTCCATCACCACTCTCATCCAATGGCATCACAATACCTCTGTCTCCTGTACGCATATCGTCATCAACATGTGACCCACCTGTAAAAGAAAGCTGAGACTCTACCACATGTGCTAACTCTTGAACTGAACTCACCTCAAGACAAAGCTCATCCTCATATCTCTCCTGTGTTGGTGCCAATGTGCACTCATCATCGCACTCTATCATGTCATGTAGTATAGGCATCTCCATTCGATGAAAAAACATATGTTTGAAGCTGCTGCCCCGTATTGCCTTAAGAATATGTGTTTTCCCATCAACCTGAAAATGAACCTCCATATCTTTGAGATGAAGAGTAACTTCCTCAAATGAATGAAGCCACTTCATACCCAAGACTAATTCTATGTCCCCCATGTTCACTACAAAATAATTAGCCTTGAACTCATAGTTGTTCAAGCGCAATGGAAGGTCTCTAATCATACGCTCACACCTAAGAGTGTGACCATTGGCTACCTTAACTCTAATTCCCTCAAAATATTTGATAGTGAGTCCATGCTTCTCCACAAATCTAGCATCTATGAAATTATGTGTGGCTCTTGTATCAAGAAGGGTGGTAACCTTCTGTCCTGCCGAAACTCCATGAAGTCTGAATGACTCATCTGACTGAATGCTGGATAGGCGTGCCTCCTATATATGAAGCTCTAAATCTGCCTCTGCCTTAGGCTCTGAAGCCTCTGCCTCCTCAGAACTATCCTGTTGTTCGAAATCTTTTGATTTCACATCCTCATAATATGCCCACATCACACAATTTTCTTTGCCCTTAGGCCTCAAAGGGCAATCGTGATGGATATCATATGGACCTTTGTAGTAGAAGCAAAGCTTCTTCCTACGTAGATCATTAAGCGCCTCACAATCCAAAGGTGGTGCTGCTGGATTGGCTTTTGAATCATTTTTAACCCTAGATTTATCTATGTTAAAATCCGGTCTCTCTGTATCCCCATTGGAGTGCTTATGGTCTCTCGATGAAGAAGTACCTCTGGAGTTAGATCTACTTAATGGGGCTGCCATCTCGATACTGCGTGCCTTCTTCATAGCTTCCTGTAATGAAGGAGGATCAAAGCCTTTGACCCAACCTCTCAATGGTTCTGTCAATCCCTCCATGAAGAGTACTACTAGTCGCCTCTCTAAAATGTCAAGAACCATAACTGATAACTTCTGGAAGTCACCAATGTAAGACTCTAGACTACCGCTTTGGTGCAACTGTGCCAACTCTCGAAAATAGGACTCTGGATCCCTCCTGTCAAAACGCTCTACCAGCCTATCCACAAACTCCTGATAAGAAGTGATCCGATCATGATGGAGTGTCACCATCCCATGGTGCCACCAATCGTGAGCTACTCCCTCAAGATGTAGTGTTGCATATCTGATAGCATCTTCCTCACCCATCAGTTGCAATGTGAGAAATGTATCCAACTTACTAACCTAGGCCTGTGCTGTCACCTTACCACTACCGTCAAATGTCTCTAGTGTGAGCCTACTCATAGCATGCTTCAGATCATTATTCTGGGGTCTTGGTCTCCCATTCTATCAACCTCAATAATGTTCTTTCCTTTGTGTGAGGAATCGGTCAAAAGTAATCATCTCCCTGACCATAGGTGGTAATGCCTCCCACTCTTCAGTCGCTGCCCTAAGTGTGTATGTAAATGCCTCCTCATGCTCCTCACCTGCTATCACCTCCTCTGCTTCTTATCTCACAAAGATAGGCCTAGTAGGCTTATTTGCTGTATGAGAAATAGTCCCATGGCCTCTCTATGATCCTGCATCACTCCTGACATCTTCATAGTGTGGGGAATGTCTCCTCAGAGTACCCAATCTTGGCAGTGCTACTGCCAACTACTGTAATACCTGGTTATTCTACCTTTGCCCTTCTCGTAGTTCTCTAAGAGTAAGTAAAACCTCTACATCATCTTGATCTCTAGGATGGTGAGGAATACGGGCCCTGCCAATATCATCACCCATGTCTTCCAGCGGTTATTCTAGAACTTGAGTGCCTTCAAGCAAAGCTCTACTACGCGTGAAATACCCGTGTGGTCCCAACCCTTGTGGCTGCATAAGATTGTCAACCCCTTAGGATGGTAGGATTTAGCTCTGATGTGCCCAACAGGATGGCAGGAATTTGGCTCTGATACCACTGTGATGTCCCTTACTTAGGGGCTCTCTTATATGCACAAAAAGCTCTGATACCACTGTAATATCCCTTCGAATATCAAAACAAAGCTCTGAATTGCTTATCGGAATTTTTGCAAAAATATCTTCAAATAGATAAATAAATCACAATATAAACTCTTATTTATTTGCTCATAATCTTACAATAGAGATCCTCTGTCAAGTATACAAAGATTATTGAAAACTATGACTTGAATAGCCTGAATATTCCAAAAACTGGAAAGAAATTCTGAATCTGGTTCGTCTCGGCCTGCTGTGTAAAAAACACAGTCATCGACGTCAGTTATACTGCCGTCATCGGTCGACCTGTAGTCGTTATCTCACCGATGTCAGTGGTATGTCGACCGATGCCGGTCTCTAGAAGTATCTGTTTGCCGATGTCGGTACCTGAACTTTCTGTTGATGCATACAGATTTTCACAGATTTGTATGGAATCCGTACGTCCACTGATATAGCACCACCTGTATGCTTGATCCTGATCTATAGAATTATGGGCTAATACAAAAGATCTATATCTGGATAATTCTTGAATCAAAACCCAAAATTAATGAAAATACCTGTAAACCCTTGTGATAGCTTCTAAGCGAAGTTATCTCTCAAATACCTCTACTACTATGATAACTTTTGGGTGAATTTATCTCTCAATTTGGCAATAGATCGGTTGATCTTTCACAACCTCTGAATCGCACACAATGAAGAGTTGACGTTCTTCAATGCAATTGGAATCCTGGAACCCTTGGCTCAGTCTTCATAGAAGAATTTCTTAACAAGAATCAATATCAATAATAGTCATGAATACAAACTCTCTCCCATGAGAGATTCTTATACACCTCCAAAGGTGTGCTTGCTAAAATTAGATTCCCTTAAATGAGACTGGGGCTTCCTTAAATTAGAACTAGGGTCTTAAAATTAGACCAATTCTTAAATTATAATTAGGATCCTAAAATTAGACCCAATAATTAATAATTAATAATTAATTGATAATTAATTATAATTAATAATTAATTAATAATTAATTATAATTAATATTTGATTAAATCAATCAAATATTAATATCTCTTTTAATTCATGTCCGAAAGAGCCCGAATGAAAACTGAATGTAGAAATTCTGTGAATCAAAGTCAAGCCAAGCTCCATTATGACCCTCTATCCATCCTATTAGCCTACGAAGGTTGCATAATAGGCTAATCATCAAGACTGTCAATGTCCATGAAAAAGGGGACATGACATGAAGGCCTAATTAAATTAAGTCTCCTTAAGACCTAAAGAAGGATTTGGTATAATTGATCTATGGCCAACCTAATATAATGATCAATTCATGTGTATGGAATTTCATAGGAATAATGTGTTAAAAATATATGTTAGCAAGTGTGTGTGGTAGACCAAGAAGTATATGAGATAGAGGATTGTATATATACAAGGCAATTTTAGGCCTATGTGTGTGAGAGGTGTGAAAGCAAATGAAATAGTACATTGGTAAGAAGAAGGAGGTCTTATAGACCATATAAAGAGTGTATGGAAATTTTTATGAATATTTTATAGAGGATCTATGTATGAATATCAAGGTCATATGACTTAATTAGTCTTGAATAGACCTAATTGAGTGAAGAGGCCTAAAAGGCAGTTTGAGAGGTATAAGAGTGTGAAGAGATAAAGATGTGGTCATGATTAGTTAGTCGATAAAAAAGGTGTTTTTAATGTGATAAAATCAATAAAGTGGTTGAGTTGGTGTTGAATCATCTAGGGGGTTGGTGTTTCCTTGCAAGTTGGTGCTTGTTAGAGACTAGCTAGTTGGTGCTTAGCTAGTTGGGATTCGTGCTCCATGTGAATTTGGTGCTTCACTAAACTTTATATTTTGAATTATAGTATTTTAGTTCTTTTTTCAAGAATAAATGGGTTTTCTTCCCCTTAAGGTTTTCCCACATATATGATGTTTTTTATTGTATAATCTTGGGTTTCAATTCTATATGGTTGATTACTTATGAATTGTTTGATCTATATGTTGATGTGATGGTTCATGAATGTTAACAAGGATTTGAAAGAAAATTTTAAGATAATTATTCACCCCCCATCTTAGCTATTTTTCTTCAAATAATTAACTTTAAAGGTTTTGTAGTAGAATACTCATTAGACATGAACCTCCTTCTAGTTTGCCTACCATGTTGACATGCCTTGTAAAGTGTGTTTACAGGTTTTGTGATTTTAGGCATATCCTTCATAGACTTATTAGAATTCATATTTACCAAATTATCAAATTTTAGGTGGATCAACCTTTTTTTTCATAGCCAAAATTTTTCCATATTTCTCATAAAGTATCTATCCTTTTTTATCTCATTCAAGACATACATATTTTTCTCAGTCCTCTTCACATTAGAAATCAATCTTCTTAATTTACCAATCCTTATATCACACCATCTATAATGAAATTTTAGTGTGTGTCCTTGGTTTCACATTTGACTTACACTAAACAAGTTATGTTTCAAGCCTTCCACATACAACACATTCTCTATATTTGTCTTCCCATTGTCCAAACTCAAGGTACCATTGCTAATAATATTGGCAGTTTTATCTCAAAATCTCATCATCATTACATCATTATTATTCAATGAAATAAACATGCTTTTGACCCCTGCCATGTGGCTTGAGAAACCACTATCTATATACCACTTCATATTTTCCTCTTGTATGTGAAAGGTAGTCTTAGCTAGCATAGATTCTCATCCTTTATTATTCTTCTCCTGATTCACCTTATCCATATGATCTAACTTTTTGATCTACTTCTTAGTGGTATGACTATATACCTTTTTGTTTTGAATAATCTTCCTTATATGCCTTGTCTTCAAATATCTTACAATATGTCCTATCTAATTATAGTTGTATCTAGTAGAATTCATCATATTCCTCCATGAAGAAGTAATTATAGTATAATTTAAACAATCCTTCGATCTATGTCTATATTTACTACATGAGAAACAATAACCATTGAAATAATTCACATACCTTGTTTGTTTGATAGGAATTTTTTTTTATGACTATTTAATGATGCATTTCTAACTTTGTTTTATGTTTAAGTATTTACATTCTTATTAACTTGTTGATGGTCAATTTTAGTCTTAGATTTGATATTTTATGCATAGGTCCTTACTCTGCTAGTACCATCACTTCTTGATTTTCAATTGTCCTTTGAGGTCTGACTCTCCTTGTTTTCTTTTTAGTCTTATTTTAACCCAAGACCTATCTTATCATGTGGAGGCATTTACCATTCAAAATATCACCAAATATTTTAGTGCTATTTTAAAATTTATAATGTGTCTTCAACTTGATTATTACCTGATCTAATTCTACGTTTAAGAACTCCAATTCTATTCTAAACTTGGTGAATTCTTTGTCTTTGGTCTTAAGACTTATAAAAATAATATCAATATGATTTTCCAACTATTTAATGATATATTCATGTTCATTAATGTTATTACTTAGTCTCTATTCAAAGAGATTGATTTGTTCCTCATAAATCTTAATCAATTATCTCAATTTTTTATTCTTCCTTATTTATAACTTCAAATCCTATAGAGCACTCACCAATTCTAACTCAATGTTCACTTTATCCTCTTCTTCATCTTCCATAATAATTTTTCCTTTTGAACAACCTTCATTATCTATCTCTATAGCCATGAATAGATTTGCATTTCTATCAAGATCATTACTATCATCATCACTATCATATATACTTTTGTCACTTATATCAGAGGAGATACTATATTTTTTGGTATAAATACTTATCTTGTTATTGAATGACCCTTTCTTGCCTTCATACTTATTGAAACTCTTTTTTCTCTAGTCAAGCTTATATAAATTTTTATCCTCACCATGATGTTTATAATGCTCTCCATCATGATCATTCTTATATATATTAGGGAACTTAGATGCAAAGTGACCAATCTTACCATAGTTAAATAACTTAAATTGTAACTTTCCCTTATACATATCTGATCCTTTCCTTACCTTTATGACAAACATGGCTTCTATATTATCATCATTAATATTTGTATCCATATCATCCTTGACCTTTTTACCTTGTGACTTTTTCACATATTTTAATGTATCTTCCTTATTGGAAGGTATTCCATCACTTTTTGTCATTTCATAGGTAGTCAAGATAACATGAAGCTCATCCATCTATAGTTTGTTGAGATTTTTGATCTCCTCCATAACAAATAATTTTGAATCAAACTTGTATATCAGGGATCTTAATACCTTGTACTACTATTGATTATTATAAATTTTCTCCTAGATCTATGATGATATTTACTACTTCATCTACTCTTAATAGATAAGATGTAATTTTTTCATCCTTCTTCATTCTTAGACTTTCAAAACTACCTTTGGTGGGTCTGTAACTTTGCCAACTTAACTATAGTATCTCCTTTATATATGGTTTTAAACTTTTCCCAAATTTTTTTGGATGAGTCATAATACATAACATTTTAAAATTATGCCTTTAAAATACCACTTAAGATGGCATTAATTGATTTAGAGTTATTTGCACTTGCCTTCTTACATGTTGCATCAATTGGTGGTGTAAGAGGCGAAGTAAATCCATCAATAACTAATTTCCATATGTCACGGCTTAAATACATTAGATAGGTCTTCATTATAATGATAAAAAATGCATATTACAATTAAAGAGAGGGGCCTTTTTGGTTGAGAAATTTCCTTGTACTTGATGGCTAGACATGCTTATACTTCTAAGATATCCTTTAAGTTGTTAGGATTAATTCAAAGGATCAAGATATAATACAAATCGTTGGAATCACAATTCAATGAGATGGGGGAATAAATAGGTTACCTTAAAAAACTTTTAAAATTGTATATTATCTTTCATTAACCATCAAATTAATGGAGTGATAAATCAATACATCAAGAACCAATCACACAAACATGAAATAGTGAGCATAACACAATATGAGTAAAAAACCCTTGAAGGGAAGAAAAATCACTATGACCTCTAAAATTGGACTATAGTATTATAAAATGTTTATACAAGATAAAATTATATTGAGCACCAACTCAACTTGGAGCACCAACCCCAAACTATCAAGCACCCACTTTCTAGGAGCTACGACTCCCTTTGTGACTAAGTACCAACTCAATAAAATTTGATTTATTAAAATTATCTGATTTTTTTCTCAATAAACATATGGTGATCATTTCATTCATATCTACTCCTTAATCTCAATATGCACTCTATTTGTCTTCTACTCTCATATACAAATAGGCCTAAGCTACGTTGTATATATACTAGTCTCATGGTCACACACCATTAGGTCAACCACACACATTTAACCTCATAGTTTAGACACAAAATATGTCTTATTATATATTATTAACATGTTTCAATCACAATTTTGACCCCTTTTGGTCTTTCATAACTTAATTACGGCTTCTTCCTCCTTTAGGTCTTATGGAGACCTAATTGCATTAGGTCTACACTCTTAACACTAAAATTTGATATTTTTAGGCTCAAATGGACTTATCAAACAATAAAAAACCATTCAAATACTTATCCAATTAAATATTTTGACCTCCTCCATGATTGAATCTCCTTTAGGACAAACTACCCTATTAGGCCTATGTACTTCAAAAGTATGTCTTCCAATAATGAAGCTTACACGCCCTTAAACTACTCAACCATGAAAAATGAAACATAAAAATAGATTATACATGACCTTAGGTTCATCACTAAATTATTGTAACACGTTCACCTAGGAGATAAGGGCTCAAGAACATCTCTATAACTCTCTTACTCAAAATTGCCAAAATACCTCAAAAACCAATCATGAAGAATTAGACCTCCAACACCTATGTAGACACTTATCTAACTCTTAATGTATATAAATAGTTCCATGAGTTATATATAACACCTCTATATATAATTCATATGTTCTAATGGAAAATATTGTTCTTGTAGACAAATTTTTTGACCTCGTGTCTCACAGTCCTATCTAAACCAGACAATCCATTTTGTGAACAACTTTTTCACCACATACACTAACCTCCAAATATTATCAAAATCATTATAATTAATTAAAATTAATAAATAACTCATTAATACAATTTATTTCATCAATATATCATGTACATACCTTCAAATATATCTCTTCATCTTTACCTACGTTTTGTGTTATCTGGACCATTAGGTCTATATATGACTGGCTTACTTGGATCACAAAATTAGAGATATTAAAGACTATAACATATCCAAAAAAGATCATGGACATGTAAAATTAGTCTCTATATTCTTCTACTATCCATTTGATCTTCTTGACCAATTCAAATTTTGAGAGCTACAATAATTTCTTAACAAATAATCATGTATTTATACATTTTCTCCCTCATTTGATTAACCACCACTAAATTAAGGTACCTAGGAGATTTTAATATATGATCCAATAGATTATATAGTCATTTTAATCCATATTGATCTGATTTAAATAAAATATTTCACATTGGGTCCTTATTAGGGTTTTAAGGAGGTTTAACACAAGTTTTGGTGCTAACGATTCTTCATAAAGGACTTCCACTGGAATACAAAAATAATTCCTAGAGATCTTAGTTAGGATCCTTCTGATCTCTACTAAAAAATTTATACTCCCATGTAGAGGTTACATGTTCTAGTAAATGTATGAAAGTGATTCTTGGGTTTGAGTACCTCATTCTATGAATTCAAGAAGCCCTAAAATAATGAATCATGCACTTTTAGTTCAAATATTAACCTAAAACTTTGTGATCATGACTAAAACAATTTATCTCACATGTTTCCATACTCTCATGTTCATAATTTTCTTGAAATATGATCTTCATACTTTACTAGGGTAGGTAGGGTCTAAGAGTGGTTTAGGTGTAGACTTAAACTGAGGGTCCTACCCCTATAGGCTCACCCTAAAACTCTCATGAGTAATTACATAAAACCATCATATGCTTTTCTTCATTCATTTCACCATGCACATACCTCTTTATGTCATGATTATGCTTCCTATGCATTTAACATCAATGACTATCTTCCATTCTGACATTAATAATGATATCAAACCTATAGATATAAGGTATTATTTGTCTTAAAATTATCTCTTTATATTTCTCTCATTAAAATACAACACTCTTCCATGCATCTTGTCACATCACACACTACCAATTTATCATTAATCACCTTTGACTTCAACTTTCACAAGATGCACCTTTGACATCGATGATAATACTCAATAGTTTTGACACATTAAGTTATTGATATTTGTTTTAAAAACACAAAATAAGATTATGATGAAATAAAGAGAGGGTTGTGAATAATTTATTTATAAGTAAATTATCTCAAATTTAGGTTTGGATCATTAAGAATCTATAGATTCATCGAGATCTATTTTATTCTCAATGTGGCATGAAAAAAATAGATAGATCTATTGAAAATTTTATTCCACTTTATCTATCCATTTGTACACCTATTTAAGCTCATAACATGTTAACATACTATGGATCAAGTCTTAACCATAAAATAAAAGGGGATTATGTGGACATATTAGTTTGAGGATTTCACATTAGATTATGATTGGGTCCATTAGTCATGAAGATATCATGTACTATTTGGCACGAAACTAAATTTTATGAACCTTGATTTATTAAAAATATGAGGGGTCACACATTTTCATAGATAAAAAAAATTAATCAACATTGATTTATACAAGCATTCCACCCATTAATGGATGTTATGTGGAACAGATGCTTCTAGTACGACTGACTAATGAAAATGAAAAGATATGGATGGGAAGGATATAATGGGATATCAATTTATTTAAAGTGGAAGGTGAGGATGTGGATAAAAATTTTAAGTGTCAATATTTGAAACCTTATAGAAAATAATAAGGTGAATAATTATATTAGGATTATTTGATGCCTAAAAAATGGATCAAATTAGATAAAATTAAACAATAAATTGATGTGGAAAGAGTCATATAGGCATGGACACCAAAAAAAATGAAAAGTATTATTGATTAGGATAAATAAAAAAGGATATGAGGGTATTGAATTATAACTTTCACTACTCAAACAAGTTAATTAATGCTTAAAGGTGAAACTATCGAATATTGTAAAATAATATGTCATATCATATTGCCCCATGATGTGGGTTTATTTTAATTTATATTTGAAATTAAGATCAAATAAATTGACCTTATATTTATACTATTATTGTATATTAATTGAATATTAATATTTATTTCATTGAATTATTTTTCATACATGTGGAAGAATTACATTAAGACCTTATAATTTAACCAATACAAACAATAACTAAGCCATTTAAAGCACAATAGTGTGGTTGTGAAGTGATTAATTATTTCATATAATCTACCAGTACATAAAGTGTGAAAATTTGAATTTTTTATTAATTTATGTGTTAACCACTTTGGTTTTACAATAAAATACCCATTGTACATAAGATAGGAATAATATGAGAAACATAGGCCTATATTATTATCTTGGGTATAATTGTCGCATGCCCATTCTACACATTTAGATAATAATAATGACCTCCAAATTGATAATATGAGAAACAAATTCATATGTTATTATCTAGTGTAGAATTGGAACCTACCCATTCTACACAAGATAATAATAATGATAAGTATGTTTTACATTGGGAATATGGGCGAGGAAAGTGTTTTCCAATACTTGTACATGGTGACATTAAATATGTTTTACAATGTTGCACTAATATTTTTAAATATTCCATGTCATGATGTGATTGGTTAATATATGGAAAATTTTGGATAAATATTAAATAATAGTATAATAAATGTAATTATTTAATAGTATGACAATTATGGGGTCACATTACATAAATTATCAACACCTATTTTTAGCTATTGGACTATGTTGAACTATTGGCCCATTTCCCCTAAATATGAATTTAAAGGTGAAAATTTAACTATGATATAACTGGAATATGATATCACACTAGACTTTAGAATCAAATAATAGATATATTGGAATCTAATATCACACTAGTTAAAAACCAATAATAACAATATTGGAATCCAATATCACATTGCTTAAAAACTAATATTAGCAATATTAGAATCCAATTTCATTAATTATGAAACTAAAAATGACAATAATATAAGTCTAAATTTTTAGACATATGATTATATATAATGATATTGTGGTTGTGAACTTGATGTGAATCTAACCCTTACATTATATTTTTTATTCTAATAGTCAACTAGGCTGATATAGGATGACACATTTTTATTTACTGCTTATTGATTTGCATTCAAATGGACAACTAGGTCAATGTAGGTCAACCCAATTTTATTTACTACATCCTAATTTATCTACAAGAAACTAGGTCAATGTGGGTTGACTTAGTTTGATTTGTTTCTTCCTAATTTTCATCTATAGGTAATTATGTCAATGTAGATCAACATTGTTATATTATTTGCTTTTTGATTTTCATCTAGAAGTAACTAGGTTTATGTAGGTTGATCTATTTAATTTTATAATTTTTTTAATTTTCATCTACAACCAACTAAATTGATTCACATTTTTTTTAGATTTTAACATTTCATAAACTAAGTTGGCCATGGTCAACCTTGTTTAATATCTATGTTTTCAAGTTTTTTCCTATACAAGACCAAATCAATCATGGATGAACTAGTACTAACTATGTTTTCCTAACAAGCTTCATTATCTAGGATAACATAGTTTCAACATTCAAATATATAACACTCACAATCAACCAACTAATTTGATCATGATTTACTTAGTCATATTTATTAGGTTCTTTCTAATCAATTAGATCGGCCTAATGTAACCTATTTTGCATTTTATTCTTTTTATTTGAATAGATTAATAAAATAACATTTAAACATTTTTGGTAAATTTGTTTTCTAGTTTATCAATTATGTCAAAATTTTACTACACATTCAACTAATTTGACCTTAACTAACTTAGTTATATGTCTACTTTTATTGCCAGTAAACTAAGTTAATGGTCGACCTAGTTTCTTTTGGTCTATTTTCAAAATTAACTATGTCACCCAATGTCAACCTTATTATATTCTATTTGTTCAACTAGATCGGCCATATCTAACATAGTTATGTGTATTTCTACTTTTGGCATAAAAAAGATAATTCAATTTCTTCTTCATAGTAATTAATCACATTTTTTATGTGAACAGGGTTAGTTGAATGTTTATTTACACTTAAAAAATGGAAAATTTGTTTTGAATACTAGATTTTCACATTTAATTTTCTCTTTATCTTTTTTTCCCTATAAAATATGTGTCAATTTTTTTAATACTTAGTTATTTTCACGAATGGCTATATGATAATCTATTTACAATTCTAGTCTATCATTTATAGATATCATGGTATGAGGGGATTTCCCTAATACTCATAGCCATAGTATACAAATAAACACAAACTTTAGTTTCTATGTACCTCATGGTATTTAGTAAATTCCTAAGATTCCCCTTTCTAATGAATCTTATGAACATATCCATTCATTTGATTCTATAGTGCAATAGTTAGTGATTAAGGTTGGGAAATTACCCTCAGCTTACCTTTGAAACCTAGTTTAGTGGGAAATGGTAATAATAATCCATAGTCAGTTATCTAAAACATCAAGCTAACATTATCCAACATTAAAAGTATACTTGAGAACCTAAAAATCAGCCACATCTTCCCAATCTTAATTTCAAATAAATAGTTAGAAATAATAGTTATAAACTTTAAATTTTTATTTTTACTTACGATTCTCTTTTATATTTAGATTTTATTGTATAGTTATGAATTTCCTATTTAATTGAGATCATTGAGTGTCAACCAAGTTGAATATGTATGAATAAACTAAATTAATTAGGCTTGACTTAGTCTTCTTTATTTGTCTTGTTTAACTCTATTTTCCAAACTACATTGTCCAATTTATTATATAAATTTTTCCAAATTTAATTAAGTTGACCTAGGTTAACCTAGTATAATCCCATATTACTATATTTACCCACCTATCTAACTAGATTGACCCCAGTCAACCTAGTAGACTCCCATATTACTATATTCACCTATTTTTCTAACTAGATCTACCCTATTCAATCTAATACACTTCTAGATTACTATATTTACCTAACTATTTGACTATATTGACCCAAGTTGACCTAATATATTTAGAAATTACTTATTTTACCTCTTAAACTAATCTAGATCCACTCTAGTTGACCTAGTAAACTTTTAGACTATTATTTCTACCTTCCTATGTAACTAATTTGACCCTAATAGACCTAGTGTATTTACATTTTCCTATATTCTGAACTAAATTTGAACTAGTTTAGTAGGTGGCTGACATAGTTTCTTTTATCAACCTTTTTGCTCTCAGCTTAATTAATCATAGTTATAACTTCACCTTTCACTATGAAGTAAGATTTTCATAAAAGAAATAATAATATGAGAATGATATGATTAAATTCATTAACACATAGAGTTTATAAGTCTTTCCTACCCTATATTGAGGTATACAATCCTAATCTTAGTAATATCCATGTCTCTAATAAGACCAACTATGGGACTCCTCAATATTTAACCATTTATTCTCTTAACTATCCTCTAATAATGCCTATTGTAAAAGATGATAATGGTATTGAATAATTTATTAAAATGATCAATTTCATCCATGAAAATCCTCAACATTAGGGTAAGGATCCCATAATAATATATAATCTCATGATGGGGCCTCAAATTAGGTGTCCTCATTCACCCATGTATAACTTCTCTAAATGACTTTGATAAAGTCACCCTATGAATTCTTCCATGGCTTTCTCTTCTTCCATGCCTTATTCATATATAATTTCTTCCATTATCACCAACATGATTGGCATATACTTTAGTGTGACTACCCAAAATACCCACATTAATACTCAAGTAAATGCTACCACTAGTGCACCTCATGTTGCTTCTACAAGTTAAGAAAATATTAATATTAATAAAATTATATTAAAATTCATGAATAAAATGGATACTTTTTACAATAATAAATAAAATCAAATGATTCAAATGCAAACCAACTTTTTCACTTTAAAAATTTTCATCAACCCACTCAATGGGGAGTGAAAAATCATAATTTCACCCACCGCCTCTTAGATATGCATAATGTAGACTTATATCTCTATCCCAACTTCTTAATAAGGCTATCAAACACTTAAAAATTTTAACCTTAGTTCCTAAAATTACATATATTAACATAGGTGGTATTGTTCTTGCTATAAATTATAATAGATCCACTTACCTTGCACTGCATTTGAAATA
Source organism: Torreya grandis (assembly GCA_037957365.1). Taxonomy (NCBI): domain Eukaryota; kingdom Viridiplantae; phylum Streptophyta; class Pinopsida; order Cupressales; family Taxaceae; genus Torreya; species Torreya grandis. The sequence goes on along the minus strand of JARHVA010001324.1, from coordinate 359,786 downwards.
TTTCATAAACTTATGTAAAGATTGGATTAAGCTCAATAACTTTGACAAAACCAAGATATTATCTAAATCATTTTCAAGAAATGCTTTAAATTGGTATGATTAACTCAAGTATCATACTATATCCAGTTTAGAATACTTAGTTAATGAATTGGTACAGGAAATAAAATATAATGATCTTTTTGAAAATATTTTACCTCATTTTATCAAATATCAACAATCAAAAACTAAAATGGCCCAAATGTTAATTAAAATATGGAGATCATTATACACTAAAGCTGAATATAACATGTCATAAGACAATAGCTTCCCCTTGTTCAATAATGCTCTTCATCCTATATTATAATATCAAGTATGGACTCTCTCTCCAAAATATTTGGAAAAATCCCTAAACCAAGCGAAATTTCAACATTTTCTCATAAGGCAATTTGATCCTTTTGACTCTCTATTAATAACTTGAATTCTTATGAAATATAAGAACTAACATGCTAAAAATGATGGTGTTATGGATACATGGTTCTATACACACTATTCATTCTATCCTCCCAAGTAATTCCAATGATGTTACTCTTTCACATCCTTTTTTGACCAATCCTTTCCAACAACCTAGTTTTACATATTCCCATGTTAATAATGTGTATTCTCACAAATATATATATATATATATATATATATATATATATATATATATATATATATATATATATATATATATATGGATAAAATTAAAAATCATATTCCTACACATAAATATATTCACCCTACTTACCTTACCAAACATTGGTATTTTCCACACAATTTTTTTTGGTATCACACAAGTTAGTTTCATTCTCATGAAACTTTTCACCAACTTATAAAATTTTCTCTTGAGTATCTCCTTGGTCCTAATTTTGATAAAAAACCCTCAATTCATGGGAACCAAAAATATTATGACTTGGAAGATAAGTGTATACACCCTAAATTGGTCAAACAACCACACATATCATGCCTTTTCACATTCCTTTCATAGGAGACTCTGACTAGAGAATATGAGCTTTGTTCACATTTAACCATGTCTTTCATTTATATCCTCTTGGTATTATTCTATGATTGAGTCACCTTTATGCTTATTCTTTATCATCTTGATCATTTTAAACAATCATTTCACCTTAACCATGTTAGGTGTTCTATCCTCTCTCTATCCCCCTAGGTTTTGGTACTGTAGGACATAAGTGTTGGGGTTTGACTATAGCATTGGTACCACTAGTGTCAATTTAAAACACTCTTTTCCGAGGCCATTTTAAGTTCTAATTATTAGTTTCTTTTTCTAGTTAAGTCTTACCCCTTTTATTATCTCCATCTTTAATTTTTCCCATGTCATCTAAATTTAAATAAAGCTCCCAAATTCAAAATAAAGAGTCTCTTATATACAGGACTTCACAAGGCATTTTATATCTAACACTTACTAAATTGGCACATTAAACATAATAAAAATCAATAAATAGTATATCTCAGCATTCTACATCACACATAGACTTTCATTCTTGATTAAGGAAGGGCCTAGACAAAACTCATTCTTGCATCTATCATGCATGTTAATTATGCACATTCCCTAAGGGAGAGCTAAATTGGATCTGAGACCCTAGCTTGAGGGTTAATGTATGAAACAATTAGGATAACAAGGGTTCCATATCATGTTATAATTTTTTCCCTAACCTAATTTTTTCCCCTTTTGATTTTGATGCATTTGTTATTTGCATGTGTAGATGAATATAGGGTTTTGGAGATTAAAATAGACCTATAATGAGATCTATTAATTTCCAGCCTTTGAAATTTGGTACATAGTCTCACACTAACTTGTAAAACAAAACCCAAAAATATTATCTCCTTAGGATAATAATGGAAGAGGTGGACTATAGTTATGGTGCCACTGCTACCCACTTTCGATGCTCCTATCCAATTACAAAATGAAGGCTAGATTCAGATTGTAGATAGTGTCTCAGTCTTGCATCTCAATTTTCAGATCTTAAATCATTCATTTTAGTCTATTTTTAGATAAGTTAACTTTTCTTCCTCATGTAATTTACTTGATAAAAATCTATATTTTACCATATTAAACTAGATTTTTCCCTTACTCTAGACCCCTTATTATTTATGAACTACACACTAGTTTTTCCAAAAATAATAAAACATTTGGTGAACCTAACTTACTTTGAACAAATATAAAACCCTTGGTACCCTTAGGGTTTTTCCTTTATATTTTTGAAAAAACTAATTTTACATCTCTGATTTTTGTATTAATTTATGTGCATTTATTCTATTCATAATTATTTTTAGAATCTAAATTATTTTATAATTTTCAAAAATTATAAAACATTACCTAAAAACCCTATATTTCCAAACACGGTCCTCAAACACCAAGGCTTCCTTTTAAATTTTAGAAAAACATTTTGTAATTTTTGCAAATTGTTTACTTTGTCAAAAATAATTTCAAAATTTTAATGTTAGTAGTTTTCTTGTGCAAAAATTTAAATTTAATTTTTTTTTATTTTTGTATAAATTTTTGTGCATTTATTATATTCAATTTTTTTTTTAGAATTTAAAATTATTGCATAATTTTCAAAAATTCTAAAACCCTATCCCAAAATCCTAGATTTCCAAACTAGGTCCTCAAACCCCAAGTTTTCCTCCCTTACAATTTTTAGAAAAATACTTTGGAATTTTTGAAAATTATTTGGATAGTCAAAATTATTTTCAAAATCTCTATGTTCATAGTTATTTTTGCATTTATTTGCTTAATAGTTCATGAAAAAAATACAATGGCCACTAAGGGACTTTATCCCTCTCATCCCATAGATCAATTTCTAAAATTTTATCATAATTATGATAATGAATGGACAAATTTACAAAATTTCACATTATCTAAAAATGTGGAAAATGATTTTATTTACAATGAAGATACTAACTATTTTTTTTAATGAAGAATATGATGATATACGTGATAGTAATAGTGAAATACAAGTAGATGCATCTTCTTTTCAAACCTACCTCTTTTATTCCCTTTTATAAATAAAATAATTTTGATAAATGGGAAAGGTACTTTTCACCTCATTATGCTATGCACAATGTACCAAATGAACAAATTAGTCATGTAATTCCAAGTAAACCTCTTATTGGTGGCAATTTGCTTCCATGTGAACCTAACCTATTTCTCTCTCTTTTGTTGCTTCAATGTTCAAATTACAACAATATAAATGTAATAGAATCAAATTACCAATGCATAGCCCAAATGATGCATCTCCTGCTCTTAACCCTACTTTATCAAAATAATGTCTAAATGAAAAATCTTCTTCTCTTATTTTTCATATTTCACATGAAAACAATTCATGTACTCCATCCATGGATAACATAGATAAACATGATATTCCAATTTCAAATGACACTTTATTGAATATTAGAAAAGAATTAAAATATTCTCTTACACCTTTTCCTAATTACATTGTAAGTGATAATGAATATGATAATGAACTTACAAATGAATTTGAAAATGAGAGTGATTATGAAAAATATTTCAATGATGAAAATACATGGAACAATGATGATTATTATGTACATAGTGAAGAAAAATATGAATCTCATGTTTCTAACTCTTATCTCACTCCTCCTCTCAACCATAATGCACTTTTAAATGTTGTTTCTACTTCTATGTATGATTATATTTAAAATAATACACATGTTATTGATAATATCACATCTTCTACTTGATTATATTGTGATACACTAAAAAATAATGATACCAATGAATCTCCCAAGCCACCCCTCACTATAGTAAGACCCAGTTCTCACTCTTCACCTAAAGAGAATGGTAGCCCACATCCCTCTAGTAAGTTATAGATTGCCATTATTCCCAAGGTTCAAGTGAGCACACCCCCTCTTTATGATCCAATTGCTAAATGTAGCATTCCCATGGCTAAAATTAACAATCAAATTCAATGATTAAATGAACCACTTCAAGATGATAATGTACCATCCTAGGAAATTCTCTCTTTGATGCATTTAGTTGGTAAATTAAAACCCCAAGTACATCTCCTTACCTTCAAAAACAAGGATTATAAGTCTTGGAAGGATGCCAATGATCTACATGGTAACCTAATTTTGAAGACGTCCATAAAAGATTCATTTCCTAAACATTTCCAGATACCATCATTGCCTCACTTTAATGGAACTAGAGATCTATTTGTATACTTTCAAGCCTTTCAAAAGGCTTTGCCATATCATGCGAGTCATTTGATTCTACTCACGTTATTTTAGTAGACATTAGTGGGTGAAGCAAAAATTTGGTTCTTTCATCTACTCCTCATTGGATCCTTACACACATATGATGACTTTGAGGAGGCATTTCTTAGACATTACATATAAAACACGAGCCCTCATGTCACATATGAGAAACTTACAACTTTACATCAGAATACTTTAGAGCTAGTTAGTGATTATGTCTTATGATTCAAAAATCACATGTTAAGATTGATATACAAACCATAAAATTTAAAAATTCATCATATCTTTATTAAGGGGCTTTGTCAACCTCTCCTTAAGCATATACTATATCAGGTAGAGTCTTTTTTTTGATACTTATGTTATATAGTTCTAGCTTTGGAAAAGAAATTGGGGGATTTAGTTGATTAGATTACCCTAGATTTCATAGGAATATATATATATATATATATATATATATATATATATATATATATATATATATATATATATATATATATATATATATATATATATATATCTCCTAGCACCAAAATCCACCATGTCCTAAACAAGATAGTGGACCACAACCAAAAAAACAACCAATTAAGAACAAAGAGACAGTCTCTAGAGTACAACCTATAGTATGCATTATAGGGAACAACATCAAAGCACCACTATAGTTTGATTTAGTGTAGGATAGGCCATCTATCATATTATCATCACTATTAGATAAGAGGTTAATAACATTGCCTTATACTCATCGAGGAGATCAACATCTCCTACCAAAATAGACTCATCAATGTTTTTACAACTATCATCATATTCATGGAAATAGAGATAATTATTGTTATGGACTTAGGGATTACATTAATATATGTGTTTATAATGGCATCATAGCATTTACATAGGGGGAATTAAGATATCCTCCACCATGGAACCATAGATCTCATTCATCCAAGACTAAGTCATCTAGGATATTCCTTCACAAGAATCATCAGTCACTCATTGTGAGAGTAATGTAGGTTCTAAGATAGATCCTCATAGGAGATCTCCTATCCCTCCTATTTAGAAGGTTTGGAAACTAATATAGTGATAGAAACCTACATATAGCACTATTATTCAAGGAGTACATAGTGAAGTTCCATACATATATCTAATAGATTCATAGGCACCACAATATAGTACTATTCATGAGAAGTATTCTCTACAACCATATTTTCTATGTCCTATCTCATGTAGCAATCTGCTATAGCTAATATTAAATGAACCCACATCATAGAGTACTACTCACAAGAAATATTCACTATGGATATATTTTTTGGGTCCCATTTCATGTATAAATACACTATGGTTAAGACTAAATGAGCCCTTATCATAGGTTTTAGTTCTATCTCAATCTATGGCTCAATCATACACATCACAGTAAAGGCCACAAGGTTTATGATTATGGATAGATGAGCCTTATTCACAACACATAGTTCATGTTACATGTCTAATCAGATTACATTTTTTAGAGACTCCATGCATAGCTATAGTTAGTACATAGTGGATAGTATCAGATACAAAGCATATTCCTACATAGCATGAGCAGTATGGGTACTTGTTGAATTAGCCAATAGGATTCAAATAGTGATTAAACACAGAGTGATATGACACATTGTCATATGGGTTTTTAGTTCATAATCTTCACTTATCAAGGTAATGATGGAGCCAAAGGTCTAGATAGACTTAGTATTCTTGAGCCACTCTCTAAGAAGTAATACACAAAACATGTTATCTTACATTCCCACATGCTAAAAAATAACATTCCTAATTCCTAATAATTATCCATAGCCAAAACTAACTTATTAAAATCTAGATATTACCAAATATTATTTTATCAATCTCAAACCAAATCAACTGATCTAGACAGTTTACCAATCTCAAACCATATCAATTTATCCCAACAATTTACCAATTACAAAACCAACACAAAATTTTTTCACACATAATTACAAACCAAATATTTTTTTTACTTACATACATTTAGAAATTAAAAAAATAGAATCACACTTATCAACCAACAATCAAATCACACGTCCTAAGTACCATTTTACCAAACATAAACAAACTTCAACATCAAATACATGATCAACTATATTTAAATCAACAAATTACAATACCAACATATTCCACAATCCCAAAATAAAGTATGTATGAGATAAAATCAAACTAACATTCATATACATATAACAAAATTTTCAAAATACATATACATTATATCAAATAAAATCAATCATTAATGGGTGTCATTCCCTCACTCTCAATCTCACTCTCTCCTCCAATGCTAGTCCCATAGTCTAGCTTAGCACTCGATGACCCCACACCTCCTCAAACTCCTAAATGACTCTTACAATGATTATCTCTCTCTATTAATTAACCATGATCCTCACACAAATATTCATACTACCTATGAAGCTCTATGTACTTATCCATAATCCTCATACTCACTGATCCATAATCGGGTGGAGGCATCATATGCCTATCTATCTTAGCCCTCAGCTCATCTCACTCTCCCATCTCTCTAGCATATGTAGTTATTGTTATAGTATCTCTATCAAATAAATGAGCATAAACACTAATTATAATTATGACTCACTCTATCAAACCCTCTTCCATTGCATCATCTAGAACATGTTCTGTCAGAGCTTAGAGTGTCAACTCAATGATGGCCTCCCAAAACCCATCATCTCTACCTCTTCCCCCAGTAGGTACTTCATATTGGGAACCTCCCACTCCACTTACATTAAAAAGATACAACACTATGCTAGCCATACACTCTCAAAATAAAATACAACAAACATAAACTTGTACACAATTCAAATATAACCAATCCTTACCTCCCATCATCTATATCAAAGAAGGATCCTCATACTCAGGGGCATCCCCTCTACCAATAAGATATAAAGGATCCCATCTATCCCTTTTCCACAATGTGGTATATGCTTTTATGCATATAACATTATCTACATCAAGAATATCTATAGTCACATCTCATTCATCCAAAGGCAATGTTGTTAACTCAACCTTGATAGGTCTCTCATGAGATCCTACCCTCAGTTCTTGTGTACTCCTCACCTATACCCAAGTTGTAGGGGGCACATCTTGTGGTACCCAAAACTATCTATTCATGTGCTCATACTAAAAGCACTCATACACTCTAACCCAGTGGTCATGTAACCAAAGACTAACCCTCATATACTACAACTATACTCCATCCTTGGGCCACCTATGGAATCCTTTATAGGGCATCTATATTATATCATGAGCCACCAATCTATCCAAAACTTATTTATAGTGGTATATCTCAAGAGATTAGATCACCAACATACTCATCTACCACTCTCCAAATGGATGTGGAGGTGCCTACCTCTCACTTTTTAATTCCATCGACCATACAACTACTATAGGCTCATAAGCCCAATAATGCAATAACATAACCACGATCATGCCACCATTGAATGCCTCATGAATAAATCTATAAAGGTCCTTATATCAATGGGTAATCATAGTCCTACCCCATGATAACATAGTACCATACACCTCTACACTATGTATGATCCTATGCAATCAATACCCCACTCCCATCCATAGTAATAAATGAAGCCAACAACATGGCCAACCATTTTTATAGATGCAAGACACTTAAATACATAATAACTAATAATACTAAATTTTTATCACTTCCTTTCTTATATATGTCTAAAGTCACACCAACAAAGTACAAGGACACATGATCAATAACATCCACACCTATGTCATCTTACAATGTCACCCACCATCCACTAACCATCAAATGTAAAATATGGTACACATCCTCTATAGTAATCATAATATATCTAGTAGGAAGATAAAAAGTAAAAGTGTTTGCATTCCACCTCTCACATAAGGTGGTAATTAGATATCTATCCCATTGCATAGTTCTTAGGTCACACACATGACTTAACCCTACCCTATCCATCATATCCTTCTCATCAGCTAATAAAGGTAATAATCTTAGGGATTTCATCACCTATCCTCTACAGAAGTCCCTTATCTGTACCTTACCCTATAAAAACACCAAAAAATATTATATGTATCAATCAAATATATCAAAGTAAATAGCCAAGCTAAAAAATAATAGATAGCCAATCATAATCTCAGAAAACTAGCCCTAGTGGACAATAGTACTGCAAAAGGACACTAGTACTAGACAATAGCACCAAAGCCTAGACAATAACATTGAACCCTAGAAAAGAGTGATAACTCCTAGATAGGAGTGCTGGAACTAGTGGAGATTTCTTAAAACACTTCAAAATAGCTCAAAAACATCAAAAATAGGCTTCTAAATAGATAAAAATCACATGTTTTAGCTACTTACCAAGGTAACCTCCCCACCAACATCCACTTGGGCTACCAAATTCTCAAAATAGGTCATAATAAGTGATCATCTCCTTGGCATATATCCTACTTTAGAGCTCCAAATCTCAACCTAGTTAATGCATAAATGAATCTAGAATCAATCTAATTCTCCTATATCAAACAACTTTCTCATTCAAAGCAAAATACCATTTTTCTTATAACTTCAACCTTGTAGCTTTCTTTTACAAACCATTTTGTTCTAAATAATCATAACAATGATAGTTTTGATATCACATGAACCTCTTTCCCTTACTACATCTACCTATTAAGCCACACACATCTCTATTGCAATTTTTACCTAGACATCCACTTTGGTCCTAACCAATCAAAGACTCATTCAACTATCAAAAAATTCAACATAACCAATCAACAACTTATGCAACTTAAAAAACAACTTAGTATAATCAATTAAGAAACTTCTTAATCAATTCAAATTATACCTACCTTGCTTTTATAATTACTCCACTAGTCATCACTTTTGGGTCAACCTCCTCTATCATAGATCTCATCCATCTCCCTAAAATGGGGCATCATTCTCACTATTCCTATTACTACACTTAATTAGCATGCCCATCCACTTTTATAAGTGGATACACCATGGTTATTACACCTTCAAGGTTAGATCACTAGGGTCAACTTAGATCAATCAAAATATATAGTGATTCAGACTACATGGGTCACTCAACATGGTTTTTACACCTCCAGTAGTTAGATCATTAGGTTCAACTTAGATCAAGAAAAATATATAATTATTTAAACTACATGGGTCACTCAACATGGTTCTTACACCTCCATTAGTAAGATCATTAGGTTTAGCTCAGATTGATTAAAATATATAATGATTTAAACTATATGGGTCATTCATCATTACTTAGGACATTCAAAAGGACATACATTCAATTTACAAATACATAGATTAGTCAGATATATAGTTGTTTAAATTATATAGATTCACAATGAATTTGATATAGATTCAAACTAGATACTAGATTTGGGGTCATGTACATTATTACATGTCTCATACATACAACTTCATATATCATGACACAACTCTAAGACCAGATAGTAGATTATAGGCATAGTGTAGAGCACACTATTTTAATCTCTAGTTTTGTACATGGGACATGGCATGATAGCTCATTTCACATCTAGTTATAAATATTTCTAGCCTATATATATGCATCACTCACATACCAGATTTGGGGGCATGCATAAATGTTCCTATTCTTCATCATCTAAGATTATACAAATTAGAATGGAAAACATGCCATTCTCTTCTTACACATTTACTAGAGTCTTAGATTACACCCAATTGTACCTATATTGTCACCAAGTTGGACTATATGATCATCTATAGTGATTGTTTCATAGCATTACCTAGACCCAAACTATACAAGTTTATGTGGGATAAAGGGTAGACATTGGTTTTGGACCTCTGAGCACTTTGTAGTTCTATTTTAGATTATTCAGAGTGGGGGCATGATAGATTTTCCTCTTCATAACATACATATTCTATACACACATTCCATATTACATGAATTTATGTGGGATGGAGGTCAAACACTAGTTTTGGACCTCTGAGAATTTCTCATTCTAGTTAGATTTAGCATAGGGGGCAAACATTGCCTCCTTCTCCATGTTATATATATTTTACTTCTAGATTCAATATAGGGATATCCATTTCAAGGATTTATTCTTTCTCTAGCCACTATTTGGCTCTCCATCCACTTCCCTATCCAAGAAGTGAGTTGGATTCTTTTTTAACACACTTATCTCTACATAGGTAGGTTTAAGAACACATTCTCTTTTCTTTCTTTTACTCTAGTACTTCATTTCATTGCATCACTAGATTAAAATATGGGAAAATGTATACACCCTAAATTGGTCAAGAAAGCACACATATATTGTCTTTTTTTAGTCCTTTCATAAGAGACTCCAACTGGATAATATGAGCTTTGTTCAAATTTAGCTATGTCTTTCATTTCTATCATCTTGATCTTGTTCTATGCTTGAGTCGCATTTTTGCTTATTCGAGGTCATCTTGAGCCTTTCAAACAATCATTCCACCTCAGCTAGGTTAGATTTTATATCCTCTTTCCATCCCCCTAGGTGTTGAGACTATATGATTGGAGTGATAAGGTTGTAATATAGAGTTGGTGCTACTAGTGTCCATTTTTAGCACTCTTATCTAGGGCCATTTTGAGTCCTAATGGTCAATTGATTTCACTAGTTGATTCTTACCCTTTTTTTTAGATTCATTCTTAAGTTTTCCCATGTCATCCAAATGCAAATAAAGCTCCCAAATTCAAAATAAAGAAAATGTTATATAAAGGACTTCACAAGGAATTTTATTTATAGCAATTAATACTTTAGCACATTAGACATAATAAAACTCAATCAATAGTCAAGCTCAACATTCTACATCACACATAGACTTGCATTCTTGATCAAGTAAGGGCCTACGTGAAAGTCATTATTGCATCTATCATGTATGTTGATTATGCATGTTTCCTAAGGGAGAACTGCATTAGATCTAAAACCTCAGCTTAAGGGTTAATGTAGGCAATGATCAAAATAGTAGGGATTCTAGATCATGTGATCATTCTTCCCCTAACCTAGTTTTCCCCCTTTTTATTTTGATGCATTTCTTGTTTTCATGTGTGTAGATGAATATAGGGGTTTAGAGATTAAAATAGACGTATAATGAGCTCTATTGACTTCCAACCTTCAAAATTTTGTAAATGGGCTCACACTGACTTGGTGAATAAAACCTAGAAAGCTCAAATCCTTAGGACAATAGTAGGATAGGTGGACTATAGCACTGATGCCACTACTATCCACTTTCAATAATCTTGTCCAATCATGAAGTGAAGGCTAGATCTAGATTCTAGATAGTGTCTTAGTCATACATCTTAATTTCTAGCTCCTGAATCATTTTTTTCAATCCTTTTTTAGATAAGTTTAATTTTCTTACTCACATAATTTACTTGATAAAAATATATATTTTACCATATTAAACTAGATTTTTCCCTTACTCTAGACCCCTTATTATTTAATAACTACACACTAGTTTTCACAAAAATAATAAAATAATAAGATCATAAAACCAAACTTAAGAATCATGCCCTTAATCAAGACAATACTCAACTCATTATTTAAAATAATCCCCATCCTAATGAAGAATCAATTACTACTCAACATCCAACTTCCAATGTTGTTGAAACTTTTGCCAATCCCAATTCTTTCATTAATAATGAGAATGTTGTCAATATGAATAATATGAGGTGGTTAATACCTTACATCGATCCTAGTCCACATTCTAAGTAGAATACTTTACCAAATTTTTATACTATTTAAAACACCTATCCATCTCATTTCATAAAAAAATTAGCATACGATAATGATCCCAACACATATAACAACACAACATACACATTCATCCACTATCCCACATGTGTCTAATGAAATGATACATTTGGATACTCATTCTCCCATCCCATTTCATAGAAATCTAGCATATGAAAATGATCCCAACACATATAACAACACAACATACTCCATCCACTATCCTATGTGTCTAATAAAATGATACATTTGGATACTCAATCTCTTTCCATTGATACAACTGTTAATCCTCACTTATAATAAAATTTTCCTCACTCTAAATTATCCAGCTTAAAAACCATAAATCAATCTACTTATATAATTTATTCACCACCTTCAATATCCTGATATTCAAAAGAATCAATCACTTACCTAATTACACCACTAATGACATTTAACCTATTCAACCCAAAATGACACATTTGAATAAATATCACATATGATAGATCCTAATCAAATAATCCATATCAATATCAATTAAAATTAACTCCCCCTCCCCCTTCAATAGACTTACTTCAATATTACAAAACTTTATCGGATATAGTTCTAACTAGATATGATGAATGTGATCTTATCACAAAACATTCTAATTTCCCATCTCAAATTACTTTTTTATAACTCATAATGAATTTCCATCATTATCATATTCATTTAATTAAACTCTTAATCGAAATGACCATCCCTAGACCTCCACCTATGGGTCAATATGCCACTTTATCTAGGTCTGAAGATAGTATTCTTCAATAATTTGAAGAAATGTCTATACACATTAAAAAACTATAGATACTTATCTCTCACTTGAATTTCTTATTGATTCAACGAATCCTAATGAAATACTACATTGTGTGAATGATCCTTAGTTATTTATTATAATCCATGTTTGTGATATCCAAGTTAAGAGTGCTTTGATTGATGAAGTTTATGTCACTTGTGTTGCCTCCCTTGAATTTATTAAAACACTTGGGTATTATGAATGCAACCTTAAATATACCAAAATCACATGTCAAGGATATGATTAAAGACAAATGCCTCCTCTAGGTCGTGTTTGGATTCTTATCAAATTCCCTCATGTTATAGTTTGTATCAAGGTCATGGTATTTACTTTCCCATTATTATATAAAATTTTACTTGGTCAACCTTGGACACACTACATGATAGCTATAAATTTTTCAGTATGCTAATGTTTCAAAATTACTCATAATGGTTTTATCCTTAAGATTCAAGGAGACACAAACCCTTGTAATTTTAACCATTTATAGGATTGTGGAAATTTTCAAAATACCTACCCTTTAACATTTACCTAGCATTCCTTTTCATAAATCTCAATTATTTGATTATCTCATTAACTTAAATAGAAGTTATAATGGCCACCTTGAACTTGTGGGTACTATAGCACCCAATATCTTAGAATTTGATGATGATGAACCTAATGAGATTAATTTTAAAATCAAAACTCCATATCTCTATTATCATATAATTAATCACTTACCTCCTTCTTTATGACATTGGTCTTGTAAAAAACTAATAAATGAGATTCTCACTACCATAATAAATACTAAACAACCTTTTCCTAATTCTTCTTCAACCAATAATATCATCAATGATTGCACTATTGATATTCATACTCCTAACTATGATGATGGTTATTCATCAAATGATCCCTTATTATCTAGTTTTACTCAAGCTATAGATGTAAAAATAATTCGATATCATTATTATTTAAAACATTATTTACATTTACATAATATTATTTATAATAATATAACTCATCCTTATTACTCTATCTTACCTAGTAGTATTTATTCTTCATTTGATGTCCATAGTTACAAGATGGATCAAACAATAGATTCTTATAATCTTCTCAATTTTGAGCCTCTTTGGAGTATGTTTCTTGATCATTCCATGACAAGACCATATTAGTTCATGAAGTTTTATGATCCTTTGAGAATTTTCCATCCTGACATGTCAATGACAATACACCAACCCACATTGAAATATTCTCTCACAATGGTTGAGCCTAGCCTTGATCCTACTCTAAGCTTCCAACTGATGGTGATGCCAAATTAAATTTGACTAAGCTTGATCCCCTACCTACATGATGGTTAGATGAACCATATTATTAATTTCATAAGATTTTTGGTAATTAAGCCAAATATTTTTGTGCATCAATGATTCTTATCACAAAAATAAGCATAAGGTTCATCTTCTAACACACATATAGAATGTACATAGTTATCTACTCCTAGACACACTTTTTTTTTTTTGGCATAAAAATTCATAAATATACTCATTATTGATAGATTTGGTGATACATTGATGCAATCCATCTAGAGAAGACACAATTTAGTGATAATAATCTACCTCCCAATTTTTTTTCTAGATTATTTCCCTAGACATAAGGATGTTTATTGTCTTTAGAATTAGTGGGATACACATCAAACAAATAGGTGTCAGTAATTGTAACAACATTTTTTGATTTATCATGGCCTACACCATCAACTTCTCAATAGCATAGCTAGGGTCACTCATAGGTAAAGGCTCAACCTTCACCAAATTTTACGTCATCCCAAAGATTAACTAATTTAGGTCACATTATAACACTACTTCCTTGCATTAATTATCCTTAATAGGATACACCACATGTTCATCCATCTTATTCTAGATTTCTTACCTTCTCCATCAAGTTAGTGTGTCAAAAAGTCCTTGCACATCTCTTGGTGAAGACATATGAGACTACAATTAAGGATAGATTCTAGTTAAAATATTACTTATCTAATTTTGGTGATGATGTATTGCATGAATTTTATTATTACTTATGACCATATTATTTTGTATGGCATATTTGCCTCATATTTTCACCCAAATGGTTTTTGATATTTGTATTTATTTATAAAATTTATGATGCATTGATTATCTCATTATTATGGTTCTATTATCTATATTTACAAGTTTATATTTACATTCATGATTTCACATTTTTCACACAATTATATTCCTACTATTTTTGGATGACTTATCCTTACATTTGTGCTTGTGCTAGCTCATGTGTTGAATATTATGGATATTTATGTGACATGGTTATTTTACCACACCCAATACTATATTATTTCCATTATTATTAGTTAAAAAGAATACTCATCATTATACCATCTATTACATAAATGGATCTCTTATGATTCTTATTTATCCAACATAATCCTCATTTAAAATACACATATGATTAGTATTGAGATTACACATTTACTTGTGGGAAAGTTTAATAATATTTTTGATGTATTTCAATACTTCTCTCTTGTAATCAAAGTGTAATATTTCTTATGCTTTTTAATTATATCACTCATGATTGGTTTTCCAAATCTATATAAATGAGGAACCAAAAAAAACATTTTTTTAAATTCAAATCATTAAATAAACAAAAATGCAATTACAAATTCAAATTTCAAAATCACACCAACATATATGATTATTATTTATCACATATTATATTCTATTTGAATACCAAACCCCATGGTTGGCCTCATAACAGAGTTTAGATCCATTAGGGTGTCATACTCTGTTAGATTGGGATAAGAGGTTTCATTTTAATATTTAGTACTACCTACTTTATAATTTGAGTACCCAATCTTCATAGTATACTAAAAACTCTATAAGGGGTCATGAAGAATAGGAAAATTTTTATGGTGAGGTAGGGCCATTTTAATTTTACATGCATATAAAACCTTCATGGGATGATCTATGTACTTATCTTGTTAGCCCAAGATTTACATATACAAGTTAAAGTATCTATTTTTTAATATCTCTTAAAAGTGACACATTTGCTTATGTGTAACTCATTTATATTAAGTATTTATACAACACCCATTTCATATTTTCATCATATTATCCCTGATATTCCCATTAATGATTATAACTTAAACTATGATCACACCTCATTTAATTTCCTCTTATGATTTAAAGTGTAAGACCTTGGATAAGGCCAAGCCTTCCTCATGAAAATACCATTATTTACTATAAATTCAATATATTTTTATACCTCTTTGATTTTAATATTGTGATTTTCATTATAAGACCTCATATAGAACCAAGCCTTAAACTCAAAAAGTTCCCTTAACATCCTATAGCAACCATGTTCCATGTGTTGATATAAACAACCATATTATTTTTAATTATAAATTAGTATATTCCATAAGTTTGGTTTGTCATCTCGATTTTTCACATTTCTTAATTTTATTTCATTTGACATATATTTGTTTGTATTCCTATATGACATTGATATTTTATTTCAATTTGACATATCTTTGTTTGTGTTATTATCTCACATTAGTATTTTTATTACATTTTGACATATCTTTGTTTGTATTCTTATCTTACATTGATAT
The DNA here is from genome assembly GCA_037957365.1 of Torreya grandis. Classification (NCBI taxonomy): domain Eukaryota; kingdom Viridiplantae; phylum Streptophyta; class Pinopsida; order Cupressales; family Taxaceae; genus Torreya; species Torreya grandis. The sequence goes on along the minus strand of JARHVA010001324.1, from coordinate 343,350 downwards.
TTTCTTGTATTTTAACATATCTTTGTTTCTGTTCTTATCTTACATTGATAATTATCATCCATTTACATATCTTTGTTTTGTTTTATCTTTTTTTACATTGATATTTCTCTCTTTATCATTTCAATTTTCATCATTCACATTTTGTTCACTTTTGACATATTTTACAAAATGTTATCTATTAGTAATTTATGTTTCACATTTTCATTGTATTGACTTCCAATTTCTTTGATTATCATTGTTTATGATAATGTTTTTTTTCACATTTTCTATAATATAATAACACATACATCCTACCTTTTATCATAACATATATAATAATCAACACATGTGCTAGAAAGAAAATAATAACTTCCATGACATCCATAAACACATTTTATCATAGCATATAAAAACTAACATGTGATAAAAAAAAATTATAGATACATTTATGATATACATGAGCCATAAAATCATACATATATCAATGGCTCAAAGCTTGATGTAATAAAACCTGATACAATCATATCATAAAATACAACTCTAATGTTGAGGTCCATCATGAGGATGTGCTACACTACCCATAAATAACTATGACTACTTGATCTGAATAATCTATTTTAATGATTGGGTTTATGATTATAGACCCTCAATGTATACCTATAGATTGGCCACTTGGACTTGTACCTATGATAACTATCTAGTTGTAACCATGTGAGAAACTCTCTCTTGAGTTAATGCCTACCACACCTACAACTTCCCTTGATCCACTCCCACTAGCAAAGTATTTAAGACACCACATATTTCTCACCAATAATCATTCCATCTAATCGGTGACCAACTACTTCATGTGATGCATGGATTTATGGTGGTGTAACACCTTTATACTGAATAAGATGAATCACATGAGAATGACACACTCCATTAGTAATCCACCTTATAATAGAACAAATCTTATGTAATTAGCCACTTACCTAAACACACCCTATTTAACTAAGTAATCAAGGCTAAAACCATTCAAAATCATTAAAAAGTTTTAACTAGATTAAAATTAATGACCTAAACCTACTTTTTCACTCTTTTACTCCCATCCATTTTTTGGGTAATTTTTACTTTATTAGTAATTATTTCTGGGAAACTTATACTACATAGATTTAACTTGACATCTAGTTTTCCTAAAATATTCCACTTTACTCTAAAAAATGATAAACTAAATTTAAAATGCATTCCATACATGAACCACACTAGTAGCAACCATAATATGTCCTCTAACCAATCCTCTAGCTCATCCACCTACTCAACCTTGAGCCATCATTTATCATTATTAAACTAGGTATTTAACCCTAAATTTTATATGGATCCTACTATGGGTAGATAAGGTTAATAATATATAAGTTAATAAGCATAAGGGTGATCAATAGATATATAATAGGTTAATTAATTATGAAACTTAGATAACATAGATAATGAGTTTATTATGCTAAGACATGCTAAAAATGAAAAGTACAAATATGCTAGATATTGTGATGGTATTGAAAATAAGATACTTAGTTGGTTATATTTTTAATACAAATATAGATCTAGAACAATAAGGAAGTAGACTAGAAGAATATTTTGTAACAATCACAAAAAATTTAGGTTAAGTACCTTAGCTTGGGATGGTTGCTTTGATGTTAGTGTCAAAAATAGTCATAGGTTTCTAGTATAAAATCACTACTAAAATAGTATTTGAACACCTATGTTATTTTGGGTTTATCAATTCCTTTTATTTTGTACATTCAAATATAGCTCATGAACTGTCACACCTTATCAAATTATTAATCCCTAGTTGTTCATCTTCATATTGGCTATAAAAAAATGGGTTAGTGGGCACATGGTGTCAAGATGCCCCAAAGCCCCTTGTGTCAATGAGCACTACATACATACAATACTCCAAAGAGGGCCTTAAACCTATGTAGTTCTCCCCTACATGTTGTATTGTGTGTAAACCATGTAATGTATGATAATCAAGTACAAGAATGACCTATCTTGTAATTTCAAAAATATAACTTTTGATTTTCTCCTTCAGTACTTTATACTTGTATATGTATTGTCCCTATCATTTATATGGAAACATGAGAAAATAGAGAATCCTATTACCTAATTAAATTCTCTTTAAATTCTCTTTTATATGAATGTTGGGTCTATGTTAGGTTAGGAATGAATGAGGGTTAATATTATATTTATACCACTCTCTTTGGAAAATATATTTCATAATACCACTTAGTCTAACCATTAGGGTACGTTTCATTTGAAAATTAGATGACTTTAGGGCACTCGTCACATGTGTCAAAACATGACACCTACATTTATGTAGTTATCTTCTTGATATGCAAGTGTCCAAGTAATATGGAAACATGTACAGGCTCATAGCTTGTAGAGGAATAAGATAAGAAGGTGTCAAATTACTCCATGATATCTAAACATCATATGTTGCATGAAAATGATAGTATTAGGTAAGATCATATACAAAGCAAAAGAGAGCTTTATTAATTGATTATCTGATTCATTAGCCAAAAAATACAAAGGAGGTACATTATATAATGAGAAATTATGTCACCATAAAGGTAACAACTCAAATCAAAATTAAAAAACACATTAAATGTATTTCCCCTAAAGACCTTAATAACCCTAAGTAAGATGAGTAACAACCATTTAGGTAGAACTAAAATTAGGAAAAATCCTACACAAACACCCTTTTGAAGCATAGCTTAGGTGGGTATAAGAATTGGGTCTCGACAATGAGGCCTAATGACGTACCTAAGTATAATAGAACTCTCATAAAGTGGAGAAAATGAGAAAACATGTAAGACAAAACTCCCTCCCTAAAATAAAGGCAATAAAGAAAATGGGGATATAAATCCCCACTAGAATCTATAATTACCTATATCAATCTTGTATCCTACAATAAAGTTCCTAAAAGTGACTATGGATAAAAAGTAGATGTAGTGAAGAGTGGATCAACTTAGAATAGTGAATATGTCTACCAAGTACCTGATGGATATTCAACCAAGATGTGATTCATATACAAGGAAACATTATCCTCATTTAAGTTAAGAGGAAAAATACTCTATGTAATGATGGTGCAATGGGAGCAAAGGCAAAAAAGGACTATTGAATTCCCTAAAATTGTGGGATAGACTGCCGTATGTCTGATGTGTCTTGGATTAGTATACATTTTGAATTTAATTTTTGAAGCGGAATATGGGTAAGTGGATCAAGAATAAATCCTGAATATATATAAGGTGACAAGGAGACGGTAGAGGTCTATCCATATTACTATTGTAGTCATCTATAGAAGAGGATTCATTAATGTTAGAGGTTTTCTTAAGCTTAGAAATGTCATTAAGTTTAGGTGAGTCTGAAGAAAAAGAATCTAAAGCAGAGTTAGGAGAAAAGTGGGAGATGTTATATATTTAAGTCTAATGATCGAACATTACTTATACCAATATAATATCATAGTAAAACTCTCTAACATACACTGAATAAATATTGAACTCAACTCACATGCCTAAACTAACATGAGTGATCTATTAAATTGATAGAAGATTATTTTAAAAGAAGGGAAAAATGAGAACATTATTAAATGTTCCACCACTCACTTCAACATAACCTCTCCTAATAACCTTTTTATAAGTTTTGTCACCCAATTTTATAGAGGGCATGCCACATGGTTCCAATGAATTAAACTCTATCTTTGAAGAGGCCATGTAATGTGAATCACTAAATTTAATGACCCATGTAGAATTAAGAGGTACAACTACAACTAGAGCCTTTCCCTTTGATTTACCCTTACTATTATATTTTTCATTTCTTTACCATTTTCATTTACATTAGATTGTTTATGGGTTTATGAATTTTGATTGGTAAAATTAGGGGCACTGATAATGTGCTTCTCAATCATCTTAATAAATTGGTTAATCCAATTCATTAAACATTTGATCTCATCATGATTTCCCAATAAAAATACACATCTGATTTAATATCTATTAAGATTATGACTAGAATAAAAGATATCATTGTTTGACTTTTATGTGGGAGGATTTGTATCCTTCCTTTGATCCTTTTTTCTACTTCTTCTCTCTATTGATTCAAGCCTTCTCTTTCTTCAAAAAAAGTGCATGAGGTTTTGAGAATTTCAATGTTCCCATCTATATCAAATTATCTTACTCCCAAGATAAATTGGAAACAAAGGTATCTAAATAATAAATATTATATTTACCTCTAAGAGCACTTTTTAAGGAATGGAAAGTGGACACAAACATTTAATAGTGTAGACCCAATTTAGAGAGTCTAGATACAATAATTTGATCATCTTTCTTATCAATTCCACACTATTTTAACTAAAAACATTGAGTTTTGAACTTTGTGAAGAAATATTTTAGTGTGTCAAAGTCATCCAACCTCAAAATGATTAGATTTTTCTCTAGTTCATTACCTCTCATCACATCCTACTTACTAAAGAGTTTTCTATTTTGGTTCATACTTCATTTATTGTTTTATAAAATTCAATGTGAAAATGTAAGTCAAGAGAAATTAAAAAACTAAGACAGCGATTTATCACATTTATTAAAACATTTATTTTTATATCCATTTACTACAAGTTTAGTCTCATCATTTATAACTATCCTATAGAATCCTTATTTTCTTAGATCAAATATCACATTATGTTTTCATTCATGATAATTGAATACCATAACAGGAGTAAATGAACAATAATTCATGATGTAAGAAAAGAGGTTGTTATGCAAAGGAAATAATAAATACATAAAATCAAAGTAAAGTACACCATTTGTACCTTGTTATAACTATTATAGTGACCCCCTAAGGTTTTAAATAAAAGTTCACTCGTATAGACATTAGACACAATCGGGAATGTGACTTGAAAAATTTAAACATATGATATAATTGGAGGGGCATTGGACTCAGTCAATAACACTTACAAAATTATATAATTGGTTTAAATAGAGTTTTAAAGGGACCAAAATTATCACCAATGTGTAGAGTATGAAAAAGGACACTTTTAAGAAGATGACACTCAAATCCAAGTTACCAATCAAAAGTTATGGCCATTTAAAAATCTGAGCTCACATGAAAAAATTGGGTGAAAAATCATGGTGAAATTTTATTAATCATCCTCATAAAAATAATTTAGGCCCCTTAGAGAAATGACTTGAAAAAAATTGTGAATCTATTTCCTCAAAAAAAAATTATGCCTTCATGGAGAAAAAATTAAGTTCTTTTCAATTAGATGTGATGAAGGGATAAGGGATAAGATGGGTGTTTACCTCATGTGACTACACCATATGACCAAGGGGATAAGGATTATTAGGGGTGATCCCCCCTTCACTTTTGATTGATTTGATCAATGTGTGTGCACCCATTTTTCAAATTAATAGCATCACACTTCATAGGGCTAAATTTGGCATTCTTGGGAGTTTTGACAATGTCAAATTTTTAGCGAGTTATAGAAGTGTTGGGGTTATTTATTTTAGGTAGAGTTAAAATTCCTAAGACATTAGGATTTTAAACTATGAGAGATAAAAAAATGTAATGTTGAGGTTTTGGGTTGCAGGACTAGCTATAAGTCCTGATGCCAAGGTTATGGATTGCATGTGTAGTCTAAAGTCTTGAAGTTAGAGTTATGTGTTGTACATGTAGTCTAAATTATTGAAGTCTAAAGGGTTTTTACTACATAATTATCTATAAATTATAATTCTAAGGGTTTTGACTGTGGATGTAGCTACAAACTAATGTCATGGATTTTTACTATGACAACACCCCAAACTTTTTTTAGATGCAACAAGATGGATTTTTCGCCAAGTCTAAAACCTTCATATATAGTAATGACATGAAAATTATGCCAAATACCCACTAAGGATCTCAAAAAACCCATAAAAACTAGAAAATAATTTTCCTTTGGATACCCTAGCTTGACTAATTTGTACAAAATCACTAAAAAGACCTAAACCCCTTCAAAATGGCTCAAATTGAATTTTATGAAACTAGATCATGTTTACAATCAATTATATGGTTTTGAAACATTTTTAATCTAATTACATAGTTAATTTTATGGTTTGAGACTTCAGCTAAATATTTTTCATGAATTTTTAAAAAATCCTACCAAACCTATACATAACCAAAAAATGAAGAAAACCTATAAGATGCATGCAAGAAAGATATCACCAAGGATATTAAAAAATGGAAAAATGTTCATCAAATTAGTGCTCTAGTAACATTTAAAATTAATCCAAGTTATATAAATGTCATAGATTACATGAAAAATCTATTATTAAGTGAGATCAAATGTAAACCAAAATAGAGCATCATTAACTAAATATCAGATTCATTATCCAAAAAGTATAATGGAGGTACAAAATATAGTGATAAATTATGTCACCATAAAGGTAACAACTCAACTAATAATTAGAAAACACATTAAGTGTATTTATCTTAATGACCTTAACAACCCTAGGCAAGTTGACTAATAACCATGTAGATAAAGCGAAATTAGGGAAAAATCTTATACTAAAAATAGGTTTTAATCATTCTGGTCAAAGTAAAAGGCCTGGTCATCAACACAAGACTAGTCAGACCATGAGATAGGACAAGGGGCACAAGAGAGAGAATATATGAGACTTGTAAAAGTTTAGGACTAAGATAAACAACCAAGTTTTAAGTTTTCTACATGTAAAACACTAAGTTGACATATATTTATTAAATATCCTCTATATTTTAACTATTTAGGACATAGTGAATATAAATCCTATGGTGTTAAAGGGGTTGAGTATAGTAAATTAGGGTAAAAATATGAAATAAATACAACCATTGATTTGTAAAAAAATTAACTTAATATGACCTTTATAAAAATATAAATAAATAATGTAAACAAGTATTTAGATGGAAAATGATTAAAAGGGTAGATCTAGAGGTGGAAAAATGAGACAGAGGATGATCGAAGTGTTGTAGATAGGATTTAGGTGTCAAAACCCTTCCTAGATAGTAGTCCTCTAATTGGACAATATCACCATGTGGCACTAGTGTCCCTATTTTAGTGCTAGTGTCCTATGTCAATAATTGTTTTAAGCTTCAAGATGTACATGTTTCTAGGTATGCCAAGCCTATTCCTATGTTCACAAGTCTTATATCTCTATAGATAACCTATTTTTATTAATTTTATATACAAACCCTAAATATCCATGTTGTTAGGGCATTTGATTAGAATAAGTAGTAAAGATTGTTTGTTAGTGGGGTAGCCTAGACATCCTCAACACCCCATTGTGATGATATTTTCATACATACCAATACTCTAAAGATGTATTAAGCCCAATGTAGTTCTCCCCATCTAAGTGTTGTTTCAAGTGCAAGTGAAGTTATTATAAATGATAGCTTGATATATTTGAATGTGCTTGAGACTATTAACTTGAGTAATATATGCTTAGGGATGTTGTAGATGGTTATATGTAAAAATAATGTGTAATTGGGATTAATAACATTGATTGTACACAACTTATTATGATTTTGTTTGTATAATTTGCATCTAATTTCAATCTAGTGGATAAAGGGATATAAGTCATATATATACCATTCTAGTACTTTTGTGGGTCTTAAAATAGGTCTAGGATAACCTTAGGGGGTTACTCATTTTAAAATATATTTGTTAGTGGAAAAAAGAGGTAAAAGGATAATAACACCAAAACTAGGACATTGACACCATGGGGTGCTACTATCCCTATTATGGAACTAGTGTCTAAGTGGTAGAACCTGAGGCACTAAGGGACAAGATGTCAAAGTGAGGATTTGGGACTATGTTAAGGATGTTTATGGATTTGTATGGACTATAAAAAGGATGAAAAAGTGCCTAAATAGGCCCTAAGATAGGTATAGGGCTAATATAAGGATGGGTGATCTTGAGTAACACTCTTATAACTTACGGGTCATTTTAGGTGATTAAACCTTCCCCCTAACCCCATTATTATATAAATGTAAAAAAGTGAAATGACTAGGATAAAGGAAAAATAATCATACCTAGACTTACCTGAGAGGTGACGCCTATGAATTTGGATCTAAGTATGTGAATCATACTCCATTATGTATCCTATCAATGAAGCATGCATATATTAGTCCTTACTTAAGAGATATCAAAATAAAGGACAAAAATAAGTAAAGAGATAAAACTAAGAAAAGATATAAGAGAGAGGAAAGGAAAGGAACAAATACACCTCACTATATACACAAACTAATGCATAACTCTGGTGAAAACATATGTGTGTGTAGATAGTGATAAATCAAAAATTGAATAATATGGATTGAGATGATGGATTTCTCAATCTCCATATGTGGGTGGCCCAATAACGCAATATTATTTTAACTCCATCATTTCCCACCCCTTCTTAGTTGATCATAACCTATGAATATCTTGGATTGGATTGATGGTATGTCTATCCCTCTTATATAGGTGGCTCAAGAACTCAATAATACTATGAATCCATCATTGCCTAACAATGTATAGGTGATACATCCAAAACTAAAACTATGAAATGCAACTAGAGATGTCAGCTCTATAACCACTCAGGAATATTAGGTAGCTTTGGGTCACTCAAGAGTGCCAACCATAATAGATGGAATAAGGCATGAATATGGTATGTAACATAAAACATGGTGTCATATGTGTATAATGTATAGAATGGAATGGATTTTATCAGTCTATGGAATGGAATGGTAATGATCATACCCTATATGATGCCCTTAATGTGAGCAAACTAGTATGAATCTGAGCTAAACTACGCCAAAACTGGTAATCTATAATTGGATTTTATGTAAACATTGGATATATGTGTTGTAATTTTATATCCAATATATAATTTTATAAAACTAAGACTACTTGATAGTAGCACCATAACTTGGATAATAGCACCATGTGGCACTAGTGTCCTAATTTGGGTGTCAATGTCTAGCTATTTTGATTTATATGCAACTATAATTGATCTTTATGTCATTGTTTCCCACTATGTTTTCCTAAAATTGATTTATATATTCTATGCCTATGTGCTAAAAATTATAAAATGAGTGCATTTGGATAACCTGATCTATGTGACAAACCTTTTTGAATGCCACCTAATTTTACGAGAGTTGTTAAATTTAAGCAAGAATTGTCCTTAAAAGTAAAATCTCTAAAAACATGTGTTAGCCATAACATATATGATATTTGTGTAATAAAATAATATAATGTGTATAGAGAACATCATAATGTAAGCTAATTTGAGCATAATTTTTTAATGTGTAATGTATATTAGGTTTAGAATTTATAAGGCTTTCAAGATAGATATAACAATGTATATGAACAAAAAATCTGAGTAATAATTATTTATCTACCTATGGGGATGGGGCATGATGTCCATCATGGAACCCAAGTAGGAAGGAAGGATACATGAGTTCCCTTATGGAATTTAAAACTAGAGTGTCTAAAAAGTAAGAGACAACTGTCATAACCATGACACATACAAGAAAGCATACATACAACATACATGAGGCATATAAAGTAGGCCAAGGGGACATAATAGAAGGGACATGAGAACATGTCAAAAAATATAAGAAATCAAGACATGACATAACATGTTAAAATGTATACATATTCAAATAAAAATCAAGTTAACTTAGAACAACATGGAGGAACATATTTAAATACTTGCATACAAAATCAAGAAGGCAGACATAAAGACATGGGCACATGTCCAAAGCATACAATATAATGAAAAAAAGTGGCTTATATCCATAGAGAAATGACATATTCAAATTACCTTGAATAAAATAAGAATAAAGACACAATCAAGTCTAAACTAGGAAAGCTAGAAATGAAAGTATGCATGAACATGCAATACAAATATATATAAGAGCTAATATATACATAGGTTGAGTCTAAAGTAGTAGTAGTTAAAAAAAAATGAGTAGGTGTAGGATGATAAATATCAAGATAAAATAATGTTAAATTTGTGATGTAGAGTTTACAAAGATATAACCTTGCAATCAATATTATGTATAGAATTCCCCCAAATGGGAAAATGTATCAAATGAAGAATCCATGTATCTACTTATATGTCTGTAATGGGTAGATAGTAGAAAATATGGATATGTGTAGTGGACCTAAGTCCTATAGAAATAAAAAAACACTCAAAAATAACAAGTGAAGTATGTATGTATGATAAAAATTGAATATACTAAGATAACTAGCATATGTAGTGTCTAGAAAATATAAGAGATGTAAACATGGCAATGTATACAATCTATAATTTGTATTTTTGAGTAAATGTTTAAAAGTATTTGTGTTTTTTCTTATCATATATATATTTTGTGTGTTTAATATATGTACAAGTAACATTAAAATTAAATTATATACAAGGATCAAGAGATAAGGAAAGTATATACAAGAAGAGAGGAATAATACTAATCAACGAATCTCATGGGAGAGTCACTATCAATGTGTCCTCTATGAAATAAAGAAATGGTGACTGTGTGTGTTGTATGCAAAGGTAACTAAGTTCCCAAAACCTATTATACTAAGTGATATATAACTAGAACTATGCATGAAGTGGTGTTAGGAATCTGTGAAATTGACTAGGGTGTTATGTGAACTATAAGGGTCTTAAGGACCTATTTGGTAGAAGATGTTGTAGGTGACATAGGTTCCCTATACTGAGAACCCTAAGAACTTAATAAAAATAAACTTGGAAGAAAAGGAGTAGAGGGAGGTTGTATATAATCTACAACATATCTCTGATGTAGGGGTCTCTCTAATAATGGTATCTATGGGAGTGCATGCATACATGGTAAAATTATAAGAGTAGACCTCACTTTTACTGGAGGATCCACTAAAGTCTATTATGTACAAATAAGAACTATGTTTTAAGTGTAATTGGTAACTGTGTGTGAATTCCTATGTGATACATAGAGGTTACTCATATGAAAGACCCTCAACTATGATCACTTACTTAACATGTATATATTTGAGGCATCTATGCATGGTGGATGGGATCGATCATAGTTGTTGTATCCAAGGCCTACATAATAACATGTCAAATTTTCATGCACTAGGTACTAATAAGAATATATTGGCCATATTTATTGGTTCAACATGTAGTGTAAGTACAATCTCCCTAATAGATCTCTTAACATGGCCACTAAAACCATGAATAACTATGTCGGTAGGAGAAATATCCTAATCTGAATACCCCAAATGTTGTATAAGTGTGATAGTGAACATGTTAATATTTAACCCATTGTCTACCATAACACTCTAAGTAGGATGAAGATCAATGTAGGCTCAATGATCTCCTACTCTGAGAAAGTGATGAGTGGTTTAGATAGTACTATAGTATGATACACACCATTTATACCATAGGGTGTACATCCTTTATAGTAGTGTGATATAATTTTAGTGGTAGATGTGCTTGATATGTATAGTGAACACCTAAATTTCCCCCTTCCTCATTATTTGTATACTTTAGAAATAGATTTGGGCATATTTTAAAAGCCTTTACTTATGTTTTTTGAACTTTGGGTACTTTTACGAGTGTTCCCACATCAATTACGTTGTTTTATATAAAATATTATATAGTATGTTTCAAGGTGATGCATCAATTTGTAATATCACCTTGTGCCTTATGATAGTCTCAAAATGCATTAAAATCATAGATTTTTGGAAGACATCATGTCATATCAACCTCTTTGATGGGAGGGAGAGATATTACATTGATTCCAAGAGCTACTGTAAGACACATGCCAGAGATTTTAAAAGGTTGGTAAAACTCACTATGGAAGATCTAATAAAACCAGGCAAGGAGATGCCTTTGAAGCTGCATTAACTATGGCCTTTGGATCACTCTTATTTTTAGTGGCCCTTAATTTATATGCATAATTATTATAATTCTTAGTATTTTATTCTATTCCACTTATAAATTTTAATTTTCCCATAGAGAGAATCTTGACTTCCCTTTCTTTCATTGTGTGGCATAAATATGTGAAGGCTAAAAACTTCTTGAACAAGATAGATTCATGTAATGTTGGTAGTAATATATATTTGAATATGTCTTGGATCTACCATGGGGCTAGTCATATTTTCCAATATAGTTTTATATTATAAGACATTCTATGATAAGATCATTGGATTTTTTCTTTAATTATGTTACTTTATCATATGAGATATTATCACCGATGTTAATTGATAAGTGTGTTAAAAACATATCTCCAAATGGAATGAATGTGGTGATAGACTAATCTGGAAGATCATAAAACAAATAAAAGGCATATTCCTTTAGATTTCATGGGAGTAACTTAGTGAGGATCCAATCATTAGACATGTAATCCAAACATGCTACATGTAAATATCATAGATGGTACTTTGAGTCACCCTTACCATCATACAAAGTAAGCCTAAGTTCCATGAATCTAGATGGCAAAGGAGTTAATGATATGTGATGTGACAAAGGTGTTTTTAAAAGAACATGAGAATCCAAAGAATGTGATGGTCTAGTAGTTCCATGATCAAGACGTAACACCTTCACCTATAAAGAATGAATATATTGCATAAGGGATTGTACATTTGGAGAGGAGGAACTAGCCATAGGATGTGTAGCTATTATCGAGTTAAGATGAGTTGTTGTACAATTTTAGTTTCCCCTAAAGTAGGTCTAATAATGTTGTTGTCTAGGGGAGTAGAATATTTACCATTATTTAATTTTTGAAGTTCTTTGTGGATAATATTGATAAGGTTATATTTCATTTATGAATTATTTGAAATGAAATATTGTAATTGTCTCTTATTAGTTTCATCAAATTAGTTGTTGAATTATGAAATTCTAGGTTGAGAAGTAGGAAAACAAATATCTATATTTTTTGAACCTTTAAGTAAATTTAATATATGAAATATTGCAAGAATTAAATACTAAAACAAATCTAAGATTTTAAAACTAATATTTGAGCATAGAAAATAAAAGGATACAAACCCTAAGAGCATATAAGGCTATGGTTTTCATATTATTAGAAGAAAGTAAAGTTCACCAAATGTTTTAAATGTTTAGGACTTATTGAATATAAATCATATATTATTAAAGAGGTTGAGTATAGTACATCAAGGTAAAAATATGAAATAAATATAACCACTAATTTTTACTAGAATTAAATTAATTTGAACTTTCTAAAAATAGTAATAAATAATTTAAATAAGTACTTAGTTGGAAAATGATTGAAATAGGAGATCGAGAGCCTAAAAATTGAGATAAAAGCTAATCTGAGTGTCATAGATAGGATCTACGTGTCAAAACCCTTCTCATAAATTAGTGACCTAATTGGATAGTATCACCATGTGGTTATAGTGTCCCTATTTTAGTGATAGTTTCCTCTATGCAAAATTGTTTTGAGATTTAGGATACATGTGTCTAGGTCTACTAATCCTATTCTTATGCACATGAGTTATAGATCTTTGTAGATGACCTATTTTGACCAATTTTATGTGCAAACCCTAAAATTCCATGTTTATAGGGGATTCAATTGGGACAAGTAGTAAAGTGTGTTTATTAGTGAGGTAGGATGGACATCCTCAACACCTTTCTATGATGATATTTTCTTGCATACCAATAATCTAAAGAGGGGTCAACCTCGATATAGTTCTCCCCACCTAAGTGATGGTTCTAGTGCAAGTGAAACTAGTTTGAATGTTGGCTTGAGTGATTTGAATGTGATTGAGACTAGAAACATGAGTAATCTAAGATAAGTAATATATTAATTTGTTGTATGTAGAAGTAGGGTAGAATAGGTATTTATAACCTTGATTATGTGCAACGTGTTTTGAGTTTATCTATGTAATTTTCATTTTGTTTCTATCTAGTGGATAAAGGGATAAAATTCATGTATATATATCTTTACAATGCATGTGAAGGATTAAAAGAGGTCTAGGCCAACCCTAAGGGGTTTCTCATTTGAACAAATACCCTTTAGTGGAAAAAGGAGGGAAAATGATAATAACACCAAAATTGGGACATTAAAACCATGGGGCACTACTATCCCTATTATGGATCTAGTGTCCAATTGGCATAACTTGAGGCATTAAGGGATAATATGTCAAAGTGAGGGTCTAATACTAATTTATGGATGTTTAAGGACACCTGTGGTCTTCACAAAGGCTAGATAAGTGTATAAATAATCCCTAAGATAGGTCTAAGGCTAAACTAGGGATGGGTGGTCTCAAGTAGAACTATTAGCACTCAAGTGTCATTTATAGGTGATTATAATCTACATTTACCTTCTTTATTATATTAATGAAATTACTAGTTTAAAGGAAAGGATTGTGTACATGGGCATGTATAACACACCTTGCCTTTGCTTGGGTCTAACTTGAGTGTTTTTCTAGTGATTGAAATACAACCAAGATCATGTTATATTATATAATTAGTGAATATAAACTTAAATTTAAAGCATTGAAATGATTGAAATTGAAAGAGATAAAGGTTTAGGGGTGTACTTAAGTATTGATACAACCATCTTACTTTTTTGTAATTTCATTTAAAATATATATCATAATGAATCATTAAAATTGAGATTAGGACAAATATAAATTTGTAAAGTGCATATATCTAATGAGATATAGAGAGAGATAGGAGGGAATACGCCCTAAATGTTGGAAAAAATTTGGATTACCACTTAGAAACGGATACTAGCTCAACTATGCAACCCAATAATACTTATAACTTGGTGCATATGAGTGAACCAAGCCAACTCACACTATCAAACTAGTAATTATAGATGATACAATCAATTCAAAACTAAAAATGTTTCAATATTGAGTGATTTTATCACTTCAATCATAACAAAAAGTGAACCAACTATTGTAGTAGATTGGCTTAATATAGTCCATAAAAATCCAACCTAGTGGGTGATGACAATCCCTGAAAGTGTTTTGACTATGAAACTGATTTGATTTTTTAATATTAGGCACACATTTCATATCATATACACATTAGATATGTCTCATACTAAAATTATGTATAACAATTGTATCAATGTATAGAATTATAACATAAATATGTATTTGAATCACATAATTGTGTGGTTTAATGAATTTAAAACTATGTAAATGTGAATAACATGATTCTAAAGCATGTATCCACTATAATATGAAACTAAAAACTGATGTAAATGTCAATGTGGAGTACACGTTTCTAAAACATGCCCCCATGATAATCCATAGATGTTGAATATTAAGTGAGTGTGGAGAACACATTTCCAAAACATGCCCTGATTGAATCTAAGACTATGAATGTGTGGAATCCATGCCTCTATGACATACCCCACTGATATTACTCCCCTTTGAGGTGAGGGAAGATATAAAATTGGATTTACCTCATCTAAAAAGGATAAGATAATCATTGACTATGAATGAACCATGTAGCATATATAAGGACATGCCTAAGTAAATGTATCATTGAAGTGCATATAATTTGATCATGTCAAGGCCTAAAATGCATGATACATCATGGAAATGTTTAGATAGTAATAGTACAATCTCAATAAGAAATCAAGCACACATGTAAGGAAATTTAAAATAAATCAAAAGATAATGGTTCAAAGATACCAAAAAGAAGGGGTACATTCAAATGTTTCACAATTGAATTGATATGACTTAGTTAAATTTCCATAAAATCAAGAATGACATTTTCAAATGTCCAAATACAATAATTAATTACATATTCAAATTTTAAAGAATAAAACAAAGTCATGGCGGCCAAAAACAATGGAGCATATTCAATTTCTAAACAAACAAGACAATAACAAGGCAAGACACTCAAGTAAGTGCATAAATGAAAACATAAGAAAATGAGATAAAAATATAATAATAGTTCATGGATAAATTGTGTCAACAAAAAAATCAAGTACATAGCATATCAAGTACACTATAGAATATATAATCATGAATAAAGGTATGTTTAAGTAAATATTATCTCAAGCATGATAATGTAAAGTGACCATATAATTATATATATTATAAGTATCATGATAAAAGAAGGTAGATTCCCTCAACATCCTGGTGATGTGATAGGATGGAAGTCCCATCATTCATAAGTACATATATCATGTATCTATGTATACATGTATCAAACCCAAATAGAAACATGAAACACATGTATGTATAAGTAAATTATATTTTACTCATCAACATGGAACTAAAAAATAGATGCCAAGAAGCCAATATAATATATATGCCATATTTGTTGTTGAATTTTAGTGGTATTTTTGGATTATTTCTATGAACCAGGAATGATTCTCCTAGGACCCAAGGATCTCATCAAGGAGATGCCTATATGGAGGACATGTATCATGTGTGTCATATTTAGATTTTTCATATTAAATATTTTTAGGATCATAAAATAGTAGTATCATTAATATAATAATCATCAATGCAATCATATAACCTATTAGTTTTATCTTGAAATTTTGATAAAATATTTTGAGTGTATGTATATGAATAAGGAAATTTACCATACTATGGTAGTTCCTTTTTTGTATGCCATTATTTGTATCTATGTGCACATATTATGTAAATACCTAATTGACATATTGAGTTATATGATTTATTTTTATTTTATCTTTGGTTGGTTTCACAACTGTTGGTAATGGATTCAACTGATATGTATCAGGTCTTATAGATATAAATAGATTATGAAGTAAATTATCTAGTGGATCATAATATGGTTTGATGAATTATTCATATAAATGTTATTTACCCTTTATATTATTAGTGAGAGTATAATAGTTTTGACATGAGGAGTGGATTATAGTTTCCCCCTTTATACCCACATTTAAAACTTTAGGTTTGTCAAGTTGGTCTTGCTTTATGACCTTTTATGGTTAAAAATACTGTTTTGAACACTTAATATGGCCATTTATCTTTTAATAACATTTAATATTGTAATTTTTCCTTTCCATCTTGATATTTTTGTAATTTGGATTTTTCATCCTTATTTTTTTGTAACATTGATTTTTATAGCTTGGACTTTTGAATCATTTTTTCTTTAATTTCCTTTTGTATCTTTCATTTCTCTAATTTTTGCATTTACAAGTGTTTTTGTGGTACCCATAATTATTATTTTTGTAGTTGTGATTTGTGAGACTTACTTAAAATGTGAGTTTTTTTCTTAATTAAAATATAAATTATAGCGTCACCACTATGTTTGTGACTTTGTATTTAGTTATTTAATGAAAAAAAATAATTTATATGATGTCCATGCAGTATATGATATTCACAATAATATTTATATATCCTTATATATTTTGGATGAGGTAATTTAATCACTTTGTTTCAAATCATATCTCTTGAGGTTTCACTTGGTATCTTAGTAACCGTTTGGTCACTTTTTGTATCACTTGTTTAGGGTGTATTCTTTTTTAGATTTTTATTTGGATGTTAAAATTTCTTTGGCACAACATTGGTATATGAGGATGAAAAAACATAATTAACACTACCATGTGTTGGATTCTATATGAGTGTAATCTAATGTTGTAACTCTTTAACTTTATCATACTAGTGATTTAATCTTTTAACAATTCACAAGAACAAACTCTAGGTACCTCAAATTGAACATACATGCATGTACCACATACCTTACCCTTTAAAGGATTGATAACTATTATATCATATAATTACACCATTTTGGGATATTTTTTCAAGCTATCTCATTCCCATATACAATATTAGAGCAACCTTAGACTGTCGGTATCTTATAGTGAGGTTGAACCTGTGGAGAAGGCCAACATCCTCATGGTAGATCACCTAAAATAATTTTTTTATTTAGAAAAGAGGTAGAGAGAGGGTATAGGTTAAATAAGAGAGATAAATTGGTGATATAAAAAATTTATTGACACTCACATATACATGAAATAAACACTAATTCAACATAGGATAATTCTTTCTCACACAATCTCACAAACTAGCTAATTTACATAAGTGTTTCATAAACTAGGCTCACCAAATAATACATGAAGTAAAGATAAATTACAAAATTAAAACCAAGCATCCATAAATGGTGGAATTAACTCAAGTTTAGACATGAAAATAACTTGAAAACACCTAAAAATAGGCAAGAAAGAAGGACAATGGACATGGAAGAACACTTCTTCACAAGGCCATCATGCATAAGATTGATAATCAAAATTTAAAGGTGAGAGATAGGTAAAAATTGATATTTATTTCTTCAAAATATATTTCTTAAAATTTTTGATAGGGTTTCTCCTTGTCAAAAGAGAATATCTTACAAAAATGGGGGAGAAATGGGAGATGTAAGAGAAAAGGGGAAGAGAAAGAGAAGAAGAAAAAAAATACAATTCAATAAATGATATCCAACCACACTCCATGGATTCTCACCCAAATTTGGGTTAATTATAAATAATCCTTCTTCAAAAAATTAACCTCAATTAGCTCCAATAATCTTCAAACTCTCTCATTGGTTGAGAAACACACTAAAGGAAAAGAACTTATTGAGGATGATGATGTCATGATCCACTCAAAAATAAAATTATTCAAAGACTTTTAAAATGTATTTAATTATCCAAATTATTGATTAAAACTCTTTAAAACCTTGAAAAAATCCTCAACTTGAACTTTTAGAAGATATTATGCAAAAGCTAGTTGACTTAGCACTTTATGCTTAACTGACCATAGAGGTTATCTTATAATTTAAAATTGACTTTTATTTTTGAGGTTATATTTTATTTTTGAGTTTATTTTATCATATAACCTAAAATAAACTCCATGATGCATGTAACTCACTTGGACCATATTGATGGAAGTCACAAGCTTGAGCCACCTTGAGATCCAAGCAAGAGAAAGAGAAAGAGAAGAGGCAAGTAAAAAGAATACAATAAATGAGATACAACCACAATTCATGGATTATCACCCATATTTGGGTTAATTATAAATAATACTTCTTCAATAAATTAACCTCCATTAGCTCCAATAGTCTTCAAACCCTCTTACTGGTTGAGAAACACACTAGAAGATAAGAACTTGTTGAGGATGATGATGTCGTGATCCACTAAAAAGGAAAAGCCTTAAAATAATTTTAAAATGAATTTAATTCTCCACTTTATTTATTTAAACTCTTGAAACCTTTAAAAAATTCTCAACTTGAACTTTTAGAAGATATTATGCAAAAGTTAGTTGCCTTAACACTTTATGCTTAACTGACCATGGAGGTTATCTTGTAATTTCAACTTGACTTTGATTTTTGAGGTTATATTTTATTTTTGAGTTTATTTCTTCCTCTAACCTAAAATAAACCTTGTGATACCTGAAAATCACTTTGACTCTATTGATGGAAGTCACAAGCTTGAGCCACCTTGAAACAACTATCCTAAAAACTACTCCCAAGGCCATTTGGCACCCTAAAGACCAATTCTAGACCTGTATAAGACTTATAGGCATTCATGACATGTTTATGAGTATGAAAATGAATATTTGGAAAACCTTCAATACCTTTAACAATGGTGGAAAACACCATTAAACCTGCAACAATACACAAAAATGTCCAAAAACTGGGTTTTTTAACCCTTTAGCTCAACAAGGAACCATATTAACTCTTATGAAGAGATAAAAGTTCCATATAATGTTTTTTTATGTCCCATTAGACCTATTTCATGGATTTATAACATTTATTTCTTTGAAGACTTTCAAAAATATGCATTTTTGTGACATTTTGGGCCTCCTATGCACCCAAATGTGTTTGATTATAATGAAAAATATGTTTATTAGGATATTTATGGAGTCCTATAGACATTATATGTGGTTTTAAATTCATTTTAGGACATTTAATGGACCTATGAGTCTTAAAACTCAAAATTGGGCAAAAAGCTCCTTTGCAAGCTCAAACAGGCTCACTTTCAAGATGATACAATGAAGACACCTAGTACACAATTTATTACCATTAATATATATTACATAGGCCCTTTCAACACCTCTAAAAATATTGGGCTACCATGAATAATGTGTGAAAAGATACAAAGGTAAAGATGATTGCCTATAGGGTTTACAAGCATTTTGGGCATACTTACACTCTTAGTGAGTGTTCATAAAAATCAAGACCTTAACCTGAATCAATCCATAATTAATTTCAATTAAATATTTTTACTCATAACATAATATAAGCACTTGTCCCAAATTTCATGGTATGAAAGAAATAAGCATCTAAAGATGGGTTAAATTGGGTGTCTTAAGCCCAAAAAAGCTTAAATTTACCAAATGACCAATTTGACCATTACAATGATCTAATTTGATTTAAAACATATTAATTACACATGAAAAACCTCATTACACCTCTCCAAATGATGAAAAACCAACTTTTCCTTTTATGCCTTGAGGATGACTATGGGGATTTGACCTTTTTGATGTGTTTGCATGAAGTTTGAAGTGTGAAAACCATAAAAATGTGTTTAAGAGGCTTAAAACCATCTCAACATGATTTTAAAACATTTACCTACACTTGGAAAAATGAAACACACCTTAAAACTCCAAAAAGTATTCTTGCATGAATAGTGACCATTGTGAGACATAGGGGGATTGTGATAAAACAAAAAGCACTTCCACTCATTATATGGAATTTCAAAGATTTTTTATGGATATAATAGGTCATGAGGACCAAATTTACTAAAATTTGTGATTTTACTATGTACTTTGTCTTGTAGACCCTTTTTACCACAATTTACCTTGAGCTGTTTACATGCTTCCTTCATGCCAGAACTTGTCTTTCTTTAAAATTTTGCATTAAAAACCTTTAATTTGATCACTAAAATAGGAAAATATAGGTTTTTAACATCATATTATACCATTATAATACTTTTATAAGGCTTAAACTACGTCTTGGTATCCATAACTGATAAAACTTCACGTGGTCTCCAATGGCTACCTTCTTGACTAGCAATGGATTGTGTCAAAATAGCAAGAAATTTAACTCTTTATATGACATTTAGGATTTTATTAGTTTAATTTTTAGGTTATTTATACCATACCTACCAAATTTTTTGCTTTGAATCAACATGTAGATGTCTCAAAATGGCTAATTTCTTTAAGGCATGCTCCATTGTTGACTATGATTTGACATAGGGTTGACTGTATTAAAACATTGAAAAGGTTACCATTATAAAAAATAATCAATAAGATATTTAATGGGTATATTAGGTCATAATGATCCTCTCTACCAAATTGTGTGATTAGATCCTACATACTTTGGCATGTAGGCCTATTTTGGCAAAAATTAGTGACATATGTATGCTTGCTCAAAAATCACAACTAATTTTTATTTCTCCTTGCTTTGGTTTTTGATATAAAATGATTATTTTTATTTTAAATTCTCATGTATATTATCCTTTCATCATTACAATCTTCATTTATTTGCCTTCAACCTCCCATACTTCCTTACAAAACCTACTTGTATGTATGAATAGTATGTAGGTATGTGTTTATGAGGCTTGAACCTAGTCATAAACCTTCTTGAGATCAATTATTCATGTAATTGACATAAAATAACTCATTATTAATCTTTTAATAATCTCTATTTAACATTAAGTCCAACCATTGACCACTGTGGCATCAATCACCAAGTGCTTGATAGATAGGTTTGGGTTTCCCATGACTATAATTCCTTATTTATAAGGTGTATGAATGAAATTTTTGTCCTTAAAGATACATATTTATCTCTCCTAATGATATTATATCATAATTTTTACCTTTATTACCATCCATTGAACATGTAAACTCTTTAGAGACCATTGTGCTTTCATTCAACATTCCAATCCAAAGGAAAGATTGGGTTCCTGAGGTTGTAGGTAGAGATTTGAGAGGAACTGACTGTGTTAATATCATTGAGACTCCTTAGTAGAATTATTTATCTATTTCAAACTAGGATATTTTTAAAACCAATTCCATATTGGTTTTATATATGGCATGTTATTTGACCTCTCAAGAGCCTCCTGAACAAGATTCTATCCCCAAGGTGTATAAGCCCGAATACTCCAATGTGATGATTTATATGTAGGTGATCTTTGGGGAAATGGTAATAATTACATGAACTAATTTTATAAATTAATACCACTCTTTTTTCATCATCAAACATTCTCAAGAGTCATTCCCTTTCTCAACTTCTTCTTATGCTTTCACTAGCTTCCACTAGGCAACCAATCTCAAGGGTTTCAAAGACCAAAACTTGGTATAGAATTAAATAGATCAATATTTTGTCATGGATAGTCTTATGTGATATTTTCACACCTGAAATAACTCATTTAAACTTCCAAACCCACTTGAAACACTTATTTCCACACAAAATACTCATCATGGCTTCTCTAGGCTTGTAGCCTCTTTTTTGGTCAAATTCTTTTTGGTTTGATTGTTATATAATATATCATACAAAAATAAGCCCATATGTGTCTATTATACATCTCATTACATGTGTGCTACAATTTTCATGACCTTATTCCACTTGAAGATCACAATCCCTTCATTAAGCTCCCCTCAATTAGGCCTAATTAGCCTTTAAACACACCCCAGATCTAGAAACCATGCCATATAGCCTGTAATCAACCCAAAACATCTTCTATCACTTATTAAACCTTGAAAAACATCATATTACAAAATTTTGGAAAATTTGGAGGGTTAAAACTCTCAGAAACAACAAAACCCTAGTTTAGGGCTTTTCTCATGCTCTTTCTGAGACCCTATATTGGATTTGGTGGGTTAAAATGAGTTCTAAGCCTAACCAAGACCTATTTTAGGATTTATTGGATAGGTATTAATGGTTTAAACTTGGAAAATTTTTAAATAATCATAAAAACATTACGAATCTCTCAAACAAAAAATAACAAAAAAGTGCAAGCTTATTGCCTTATTTTTGCTTTAATGATGGTTCTTAAGTTCTAGGGCTGAACTATGGAAATTGAGAGAGTGTTTTGTAGATAATAAATTATGAAAACTATAATCAAAATTTTGGGTCCTGAATAATAATGAAATCAATTCTATCACCCATTTCTCTTCTAGCATTATAGGCCTCTCTTAGCTCTCTAGGCCTAGAAAACTAAAAAATGGATTTTTTGTCCTTTGCATGTATGAAAACTCTTGGGACAAGTTTGATTAACCTTTGACAATATTCCATTATGTACCATGAAAAATTTTATACATTTAATTTCTATATTTGTGTGTGAAGGTCATTTAACACTCAAATCCTATAGAAGTCACTGAATGATCATAGTGAATAAAAGTGAAACTTGGAGGCCCTTAAACAATAATCTCCTCTATTCACACAACCTATTCCTTTTTCAAGGATCTTCCCCTATGATAGGGATACAATATTGTAAAATTTTTATGAATCGAACCTCCTTGAAATATTTTTCCATGCCATCAACAAAAGTGCCCAGGATCAGTTTTTGAACTTTTAGTGACTTTGTCCCTGAAACTCAAATTCTCAACTTTGAAGTGGTTTATCAAGGCTGCCATCTATTCCAATGATTAAAAAAAAATTTTCATGCTATTATTCAATTTTTAAAACATCAATAAATCTTAAAAACATGCAAAATCTCCTTGATTCCCCTGGATCCTCACTCAACTAGAACTCTACTTAGCTTTTCACACCACACTGAGACCTCCCAAAATATTGAACTACATCATCAATTCAGGACCAAAAAGGGACTAATAATGGGGTAAGAAGGTTATTTAAAGGTCTAATATATTTTCCTAATCCATCTAAGAAAATTTTTTTTATGTAGGCCACTTTTGGAAAACATTTTTAGCAATCTCATGGGATTGCATGTTTGCTATGAAATAGATTAGTTGGCTTGTCTAATACATTTGGAATATGGGGTCCCAAGTCTTTATTTACCAACTTATATGATAATTATATAAGGTTTTACCTTTCTCTAAACCTCATTTTGAAGCAACAAGGATAACAAGAACAAAACAAACATTGTGTCCAAGGCACTTAGGGAAGGGAAACACACAACTAAAAAGGATGTGCACAAGGCACTTAGGGAAGGGAAACACATAAAATATAATCTAATAAATAAAAGGATTTAAATTAAAAATAATTTATTCCTAGGTCAAATGGGAAACTTTTAGCATCATTGATTTGTAATGGACAAGGATGAGAGGCACCCTGCTTTTGTGATCTCATGCTAGGTGGACTAGGATGTCTGATTGGTGACACTTTTAGCTTGCTCCCCAATGGATGAAGTGAGACAAAAATGTATCCAATGTATATAAATTCACATATTGGGTCAATAACTGATTGAGATTTTTCATCACTCTTGAGAAAGCCTTGCATGGAGACATCATCTAGGTTGTTGGGAGTAACTAAATTTTGTTCACTTGGTGGCTCAAAAATACCATATTATACTACCTTTTTCTTGTAAAAAATATTAATAATAATTATTAAAGTACCATTTTCATATTTTTATAGAAGAATGACATGTTTCTTGTCCTCCTCAAACTCTTTGGTTATGGCATTGAACTGTTACCACAACTCTTGAGGTTCTTCATTAGTATATTTCTCAAATTTTATCAATTGAGAACTTAAGATGTCTCCTTAATCAACCTCACTAAATATTTCATATTTTTTCTCAACTAAAAATGAGGGTTGATTTGACCAACCAAGGTCCAAAACATCACACTTGTCTTCCTCTAGTTCTAACATATCAAGGTTATCTTCAATTGACACCTCATTTTGAAGTAGACTAACCTATGGTACCTAGTTATGATCCTCTTTTTCACCTATGTAGAATAAAGTAAATTAAAGGTTTTCCCTATATTCAACTTGAGGATTGTCCCCTTCAGGATTTGGTTCATTAGTGTCAAAGCCATGCTAAGAAGGTTGGTCCAAACTTGATTTTTCCTCCTTTGAATGATGTGGGTTGCCTATCAAGATTTTTTACTCTTACACACTTACCTCATATTATCGAGACTCACTTAAGAATAAAAAATATTCCTCTATAATTTGTAAAATAGGCTCTTTATCCAATAGGGAGATGGTGGGATGGTGAAAAAGTTCACCTTGCTTGCAGCTTGAGAGAGTGTCTCTCTAACTAGGTACTTTGAGTGGTCTCTTTAGTGGCTCTTGAGGGAGGGAGAAAGAGTCTCATAACCCTTGTAGGGTAAAATAATTGAGCTAAGATAACACCTATTTTTTATTATATTCATATATTAACTCCTCCTTCTCTTGAGCTAGTTCTTGGACCACCATAACCGACACCTCTATCTTCTTTTATATGCATTTCTTAACTAATTTCATGATGGCAATTTTTATGGAACAACCAGCTTTTATTATTTTTGAATGGGTATAAGAAAGGGTGGTTTCACAAGAGATGGAATGAAATAATCAAGTTCAAAGGTGTAGGAGAAGATCCATGGTGGGATGTTTCTAGAATATTAAGTTGAAATGTGCATAGGAGTAGGAGAGGACAAACTGATTGGTTTGGGTTTGACATACTCATACTCCCAATGAGTTAAGATCTCCTCTATCGAGAGTATCCATTCCTTCATCTCTTGATTCTCAATGTGTGGATATTCACCTTATTTAATTTATGCCCACACACTCCAAAACTTATGCAAGAATATCCTTATCCCCTCCATGGCATGAATGGGGAATTCTTGTCCAAGTCTAACCTCATTAATTTTCATGATTTTTCTCCTTTGCTCCAGTATTGCTTCTCTAATTTTTTATAAGGATGGACCTTGTCAAGGTTGACTAGAGGCTTGATTTAAAACCTTTGGAGATTTATATTAAGGCTCTTAGAGGGAAGATGACACATAATATTGAGTACACTAAGTCTATTGATATTCATAAGATATCAACTCACTTTATAAATGTTGGATCATGTTTCTCAACCACACCTTATTATCCCTCTCATAAACTACCCATTGTTCATCCTCACAAACTAACCACCTATTCTTGACCAAATAAATAGAAATGCTTGCCTCTTGTAGTACATGAATAGGGATGACTAAAGAAAGTTATAAACCCCTACCAATCTCCCTTATTAACTCAATATAATCTAATAATCCTTTCTTGAATCTTGACAAGGATGTAATAGGATAAACATAGTCTTGACAAGGGGAATTAGAGGACTGATTTGAATGCAAAGGAGGTTGATCTTGGTCACACGTAGGAGTGAGATGGGAACAAAGGCCATGATAGGGATGATAGGTTGTTTGAGGACCACTTAGGGAGATCACATAAAAATTATTAAATTGATAAGTGTGATGTTGAGGTAGAAAATGAGCATACTGATAAAAAGATGGTTGATTATACATACCAAATAATGATGATTAGTAACTTGGGCTACTCATACTAGTTGATGAATACTTTGAGTCACCATTGGTGTTTATATACATGCCTCCAAAGGCTAATTGGATGAAGAGAACACCAAAAGTCTTCACTTAGTGAACAACATAGTCTTATTAGGCATGCCAAAAACTATTGTATCATAGAATTACACCCTTGTGGGAGATTTTTTTAGGATATTTCACTCCTAGCTACAATATTAGTGTAACCTTAGGTTGTGGGTATCTTGTAGTGAGGTTGAACATCCAGATAAGGTTGGCTTCCTCTTGGTAGATAACCTAAACTAATGTTTTTTTCTTGGAAAAGAGGTAGAGAGAGGGTATATGGTAGCTAAGAGACCTAAATGGGTGATACACCAAATTAATTGACACTCACATAAGCATGAAATAAGCATTAATTTAGAATAAGATAATTCTTGCTCACATAACCTCATAAACTAGCTAATTTGCATAAGTGTTTCATAAACTAGGCTCACCAAACAATACATGAAGTAAAGAGGAATTTAAAAATTCACACCAATCATCAATTAATGGAAAAAAGAGTTCAATTTCAGACCTATAACTAACTTAAAAACACCTAAAAATAGTCAAGAAAGAAGGACAATAGACATGGAAGAACACTTATTCACAAGGCCATTATGCACAAGTTTGCCAAGCACAATTTAGAGGAAAGAGATAGGTAAAAATTGATATTTATTTCTTCAAAAGGTCTTTCTTACAAATTTTGACAAGGTTTATCCTTGTCAAATGAGAATATCATACAAAAATGGGGGAGAAATGGGAAGAGAAAGAGAAGAAGAAAGCAAACATAATTCAATAAATGAGATCCAACCACCCTCCATAGGTTCTCACCCACATTTGGGTTAATTAAAACTAATCATTTTTCAACAAATTAACCTCCATTAGCTCTAATAGTCTTCAAACACTCTCATTGGTTGAGAAACACACTAGAAGACAAGAACTTGTTGAGGATGATGATGTCATGATCCAATAAAAAGGAAAATTCTTCAAAGACTTTGAAAATGTATTGAATTCTCAACTTGCTTGATTTAAACTCTTTAAAACCTTAAAAAACTCCTCAACTTGAACTTTTAGAAGATATTATGCAAAAGATAGTTGACTTAGCATTTTATACTTAACTAACCATGAAGGTTATCTTCTAATTTAAACTTGAATTTGATTTTTGATGTTATCTATGGTTTTTTAGTTTATTTTTATACTCAAATCTTAAATAAACTCTATGATACCTGTAACTCACTTAGACTTCATTGGTGGAAGTCACAAGCTTGAGCCACCTTGAACCAACTACCCCAAAAATTACTTCTAAGGCTGTTTGGAACTTTGAAGACCAATTCTAGACCTGTACAATACTTCCATACATTCATGTCATGTTTATGAGGATGAAAATGTAGATTTTTAAAACCTTCAATAACTACAGCAATGGTGGAAAACACCATTAAACCTATAATAATGCATAAAAATGCCAAAAAATAGGTTTTTAACCCTTTAGCTCAGCAAGGCACCATAAAAACTCTTATGAAGAGATCCAAGTGCCATATAATGTTGTTTTAGGTCTCATTATACCTATTCCATGGATTTAGACCATTTCTTTCTTGGAAGACTTTCAAAAATATGCATTTTTGAGCCTTTTTGGGTCTCCTAGGCACCCAACCATGCCATATTCTAACAAAAAATAGTTTTTTTAGGATATTTATGGAGTCCTATACATATCCAAAGTTGTTTCCATGTCATCATAGGCCATTTTATTGGCCTATGAAACTCAAAACTAGGTTAAAAGTTCCTTTTCAAGCTCAACCAAGCTCACTTTCTAGATGATTATTCATATAATGAATAGATCTAGTACACCACTTATTTTCATGAATATAGGGTACATAGGCCCTTTCAAAAAACCTAAAAATATTGGGATACCATGTAGAATTTGTGAAAAGATACACATGTAAAGATGATTGCATGTAGGGTTTACAAACATTTTGGGCATGTTGTTGGAAATATTGTCATTGATGTCAAAGGTCTAGAATTATTGGTGATAAAGGCCCCATTGCATTTAATGATGTTTTTAATATTTATATCTTGGATAATGTGTGTTAATATTTAAATAATCTTAACAAATATATTTTTGGTTGTATATAAGACAAAAGAAGGGCCCATAGAGAAGTCAAAGAGTCACAGGGTAAAGACAAAAGAAGAATGGGATGCATTTTCCCATGAAGATTCATCTTGGGGAATTCCAAGAGTCACCAAGTGAAGATAAAAGAGGAAGGGCACAATTTATCATGAAGGGACACTTTGAGGAATATGAAAAGTCACCAAGATAAGGATAAAAGAGGAAAGGATGTTTTTACTTATGAAGGGTCACCATATGACTTCAAATGCAAGGATACAAAGGGTCATGAATGTTTGGCACCATTTTCCATGAGGATTGAAGAGTCACAAAGGGTGAAGGACAAAGGTCATTTGGAAAGCTATAAATAAAGGCTTGAGAAGCCATTTGTAAGGTGTGAGATAGAGTATGATTTGTATTTATTATATCTAGCTTAGAAGAGCAAAGGAGAGAGATGAAAGAGATATTGTAATGAACTATCATTTGTTGAGATAGAAGATTTGAGAGATAGTTATGTGTTATACACAAAATGGGTTGGTGCTCCTATGGGTTGGTGCTCACAAATTTTTGTTGTGTTGGTGCTCAGTAAAGGGGTTGGTGCTCCTATGGGTTGGTGCTCATGAATTGTTACTATGTTGGTGCTCAGCAAAGGAGTTGGTGCTCCTATGGGTTGGTGCTCATGAATAGTTTATATGTTGGTGCTCAGTAAAGGGGTTGGTACTCTTGCAAGTCAGTGCTTGTCAATATTGTAGTTTGAGTTGGTGTTCATTCATATACTTGAGATTATTCTTGATGGTTTTTCCCATATTGGGTTTCCTTGTTAAATTTGGTGTCTCTCTCTATCTTGTGTGGTGTTTATTATTTTAATTTTATTACATATCTTGATAGTATGTTAAATTGAAATTTGATTAAGGGAAAGTTTATAAGATTTATGATATACTGATTCACCCCCCCTCTCAATATATCTCATGATTAACAATTGGTATTAGAGTAGTTTATTTTTTGAAAAAGTTTTATAGCTTGAAGGTAGATCAAGAAAGCACAAGATAGCCAAGAAGATAAAGAATGAGAATCAAGATTTGAAATCTATGGTTGAGGATATTAAAGAACATGTGTGTATCTTAGATTCTAAGTTGGTTATATAAGTAAAAGAAAATAAGATATTTATTTAGGATCTTAAGAATCAGCTAGAGGTTGCAAATTCAAGTTTGAAATCAAGAGAAGAAGAGTGTAATCAGTTAAAGGTTGAGAAAGATCATGAAATATTAGTCCAAGTTAAGAAGGATGAAAGTTTTAAAGGAAAATTAAAGAAACTGATCAGGTAGCCCAATGCTTTCAAGTTTTCAAATTCTTTTCATGGCCATTGTTTTGTTTGTCATCATGTTGGTTATAGGGCAAGAGACTGTATGAGGAGAAGTAATTAGTCAAAGGGAGATCTCAGTCACATTCAAGAAGAAGGTATGTAAAATGTTGTTTAATTTTGTTGTTATAAGGTTGGCCATATTGATAAATTAAGTCCAAATAAAGTAAAGAGATATTCAAGGTATGTCAAAGGATATAGAGCCCCTAAAAGATATGAGAAGAGCCAAATTCAAGTTTGGAGACCTAAAATAGTAAAGGTTGATCAGGTTGAGTTAAGAGTGAGAATAAATTACTTTCTATAGTAGATAAATAATCAGATAGGAAGGATTGTGAAAAATCTCTTGTTACATTTGAGCATGAGCCTTGTCAAGATAAGATAGTTGTAAGAGTTGAGAAGATGAAAAACATCATAAATGATGAGGTTAGTAAGTCAAATAAGTTGGACATGCTTAAACAAATTCTAAGAGAAAGACACAAGGAAGTAATAGAGGAGATGTGGGAATCTCCTAAGATTTATTTCTAGGACCCTTTGTGTGGGGTGTCTCTTCTAGGCTTCAAGGAGACACTTTTAAGAAAAATTGAAGCATGGTGGATGATATTGGGTCTTGTATATGTTGCATGATAAGAAGGTGAGTTGGTAGATTAATTTGTATATCATTTGAGGGAATAGATTTTGAAGAAAATTTTGCACTAGTGTTAAGGTTAGAGGCTATTAGAATGTTTCTTGCATATGTAGTGTTTAAAAGGTTTAAAGTGTTTCAAATGGATTTGGTTATAAGAAATTAGAATGTTAAAAAAGAGATAATAGTTTTAGAAATAAAAAGAAGGTTTAGACATGTTCATGGAAAAAGAAACAACCTAAATATTTTATGTTGGTTCAAATAGCTTTGCATGTAAGAAATGAAGATCAGCCATGGTTCGTTGATAGTAGATGTTTGAAGCATATGACAAGAGAAAAGAATAAGTTTATAAATCTAAATAAGATCAATGATGGCTTAGTAAAATTTAGAGATTAAACCATTGCCAAGATAACTAGAAAAAGTAATTTGAGTTTGAATAATGGTAGAACCAAGACTAAGAATGAATTTTATGTAAAAGGACTTAAACATAATCTATTGAGTGTAAGTCAATTATATGATTAGGGATACATATTAAATTTGTATACAGAAGGATGTGAAATTAGAAGAAAAGATTCAAATGAGTTTATTGTAGATGCTCAAAGGACATGCAATAATTTATATGATATCTTCTCAAAGGCATGATCAAAGGACACATTCAAAGATTTTTAAGAGGAGTTGGGAGTAATTTCTTTTTCTTCCTGCCATTGAAGTTTTGTATCAATTAAGGGGGGGATAAGTGTTAGCTCTAGGTAGGCCCTTTGCCATTGATGCCAAAGGGGGAGAATAATAGGTGAACATGTACAGGTTGCTACAATAAGGGGTGTTACTATATGTTTTTTAGATGACAGTATGTGTAGGTTTTAGGATGTGGTAGTTTCAGGATTGAGGTTACCATCAATGACAAAGGGGGAGATTGTTGGAAATATTGTCACTGATGTCAAAGGTCTAGCATCATTGGTGATAAAGTCCCCATTGCATTTAATGATGTTTGTAATAGTTATATCTTGGCTAATGTGTGTTAATATTTATTTAATATTAACAAATATATTTTTGGTTGCATATAAGATAAAAGAAGGGCCCATGGAGAAGTCAAAGAGTCACAGGGTAAAGACAAAAGAATAATGGGATGCATTTTCCCATGAAGAGTCATCTTGGGGAATTCCAAGAGTCACCAAGTGAAGACAAAAGAGGAAGGGTGCAACTTCTCATGAAGGGACACTTTGAGAAATAAAAAAAGTCACCAAGATAAGGACAAAAGAGGAAAGGATGCTTTTACTTATGAAGGGGAACCATATGAATTTTCAAATGCAAGGATACAAAGGGTCATGAAAGTTTGGCACCATTTCCCATGAGGATTGAAGGGTCAAAAAGGGTGAAGGCCAGAGGTCATTTGGAAAGCTATAAACAAAGGCTTGCAAATCCATTTGTAAGGTGTGAGATAGAGTATGATTTTTATTTGTTATATATAGCTTAGAAGAGTAGAGGAGAGAAAGGAAAGAGATACTATAATGAACTACCATTTTTTGAGATAACAACATTGAGAGATAGTTTTGTGGTATACACAAAATGGGTTGGTGCTCCTGTGGGTTAGTGCTCATGAATTGTTGTTGTGTTGGTGCTCAGCAAAGGGGTTGGTGCTCCTGAGGGTTGGTGCTCATGATTTTTTTCTATGTTGGTGCTCAATAAATGGGTTGGTGTTCCTATGGGTTGGTGCTCATGAATATTTGTTGTGTTGGTTTTTAGTAAGGGGGTTGGTGCTCCTGCAAGTTGGTGCTTGTGAATATTGTATTTTGAGTTGGTGCTCATTCATATACTTGAGATTGTTCTCCATGGTTTTTCCCACATTGGGTTTCCACATTAAATATAGTGTCTCTCTCTATATTTTGTGATGTTTATTATTTCATATACTGAATGTATGTTAAAGTGGAATTTGATTAATGGAAAGTTTATAAGATTTATGATATACCGATTCACCCCCCTTTTAGTATATCTCATGCTTAACACATGTTTAAAATCTTAGTGAGTGTTCATAAAAATCAATCCCTTAACCAAACTCAATCCATAATTAAATTCAATTAAATATGGGTACTCAAAACATACTATAAGCACTTGTCCCAAATTTCATGGTATGAAATAAATAAACATCGGAAGATGGGTTAAAACTAGGTGTCTTAAGCCTAAAAAGCTTAATTTCTATAAATGACCAATTTTACCATTACACTGATCTAATTTTTTTGAAAAAATATTAATGACACATGAAACACCTCATTACACCTCTCCAAATGATGAAAACTCAACTTTGCCTTTTATGCCTAGAGGATGCCTATGGGGATTTGAGCTTGTCGATGTGTTTGGATGGATTTTGAAGTGTGAACACCATAAAAATGTGCTTAATAGGATTAAAAACATCTTAAAATGATTTTAAAATATTTACCTACACTTGGAAAACTGAAACACGCCTTAAAACTCCAAAAAGTATGCTTGCATGAATAGTGACGATTGTGAGACATAGGGGGGACTGTGAAAAAACAATGAGCACTTCCACTCATCATATGACATTTCCAAGAATTTTTATGGATATAATAGGTCATGAGGACCAAATTTACCAAATTATTTTCTTTAACTATATACTTTGTCCTATAGACCCTTTTTACCACAATTTACCTTAAACTACCTACATGTTTCCTTCATGCCAAAACTTGTCTTTCTTTATAATTTTAAATTAAACCCATGAATTTGATCACTAAAATAAGATAATATAGGTTTTAAACATAATATTATACCATTATAAGACTTATCTAAGGCCTAAAATTCTTCTTGGCATCTAGAACTGACAAAACATCATTTGGTCTCCAATGGCTACCTTCTTGATTGGCAAAGGACTGTGTCAAAATAGTGGGAAATTTAAATCATTATATGAAACTTATGATTTTATGGTTTTTTATTCTATATATACCATAATTACCAAATTTCATTATTTGGCTCAACCTATATATGTCCCAAAATGACCAATTTCTCCAAGGTATGCTCCATTGTTGACTATGATTTGACATAGGGTTGAATTTACTAAAAAAGTGAGTAGTTACCATTATAAAAAAAACCTAAAAAATATTTTTAATGGGTATATTAGGTCTTATTGAGCCTCTGTACCAAATTTCATGATTACATCCTGTATACTTTGGCCTGTAGGCCCATTTTGGCAAAAGCTAGTGACACGTCTTTACTTGGTAAAAAATTACAACTAAATTTTCTTTCTCCTTGATTTGGTTTTTGGTATAACATGATTATTTTTATTTTAAATTATCATGGATATTATCCTTGCATTATTACACTCTTCATTTATTTTCCTTCAACCTCCTATGCTTCGTTATGAACCCTGCCTTTATATATCAACAATATGTAGGTGTGTGTTTATGAGGCTTAAACATGATTATAAAACTTATTGAGAGAAATTATTAATGTAATTTAACTTAAATCACTCATTATTCCTATTTTAATCATTTATATTAAACATTAATTCCAACCATTGATCACTGTGTCATCAATCACCAAGATCTTGATAGATAGGTTTAGGTTTCCCATGACTGTATTTCATTGTTTCTAATGTGTATGAATAAATTGTTTGTCCTTGAAGATACATATTTATCTCTAATAATTATAATATATCATAATTTTTACCTTTATTAAATTCCCTTGAACATGCAACCTCCTTAGATACCATTGTGCTCTCATTCAACCTTACAATCCAAAGGAAATATTGGGTTCCTCCAGTTGTAGGCAAAGATTTGAGAGGAACTAATTATGTTAAAATAACTGAGATTCCTTACCAGTATTATTGATATATTTCACACTAGGATATTTTTAAAACCAATTCCATATTATTTTTCTACATGGCATGTTATTTGACCTCTTGAGAGCCTCCTAAACAAGATTCCATTTGCAAGGTGTATAAGCCTAAATACTCCAATGTGATGCTTTATATTTAGGTGAGTTTGGGTAGGGATAAATGGTAATGTTTACCTAAAATTATGTTCTAAATTCATCACACTCTTGTGTCATCATCAAACCTTCTCAATATTTGTGCCCTTTCTCAACTTCTTCTTATGCTTTCACTAGCTTCCACTAGGCAACCAATCTCAAGGGTTTCAAAGACCAAAACTTGGTATAGCCCTAAATAGATAAATATTTTGTCATGGATAGTCTGAGGTGATATTATCACATCTTAAATAAACCATTTAAACTTCCAAATTCCCTTGAAACACTTCTTTCCACACAACATACTCACCATGGCTTCTCTAGGCTTGTAGTCCCTTTTTTGGTCAAATTCATTTTGGTTTGACCATTATATAATATTTAATTAAAAAATGAGACAATTTATAGATATTATCCATATAATTACATGTTTTTTACAAGTTTCATGACCTGATTCTACTCCAAGATCACGCTCCCTTCATTAGACCCCCCTCAATTAGGCTTACTTAGCTTTTAAGCACACCTTAGGTCTAAAAACCATACCATACAACCTCCAATAAATGAAAAAAAAATATTTAATAAATTTTTAAAAATTTTCAAACATCATATTAATATTTTTTGGCAAATTAGGAGTTCTAAAACTCTCAAAAAAAACAAAACCCTTGTTTAGGGCTTCTCTCATGCTCTTTTTGAGACCATGTTTTGGATTTAGGGGGTTAAATGAGTTATAGGCCTAACTTGGACCTATTTTTGGATTAATTTTATAGGTATTAATTTTTTAAATATGTAAAATTTTTAAATAATCATAAAAACATTACCAATCTCTCAAAAAAAAAAAAAAAAAATGCAAGCTTACTACCATGTTTTTGATTTGATGGTGGTTCTTGAGTTCTATGAGTGAACTAAGGAAGTTGAGAGAGGTGTTTATGGATAATACATTTAAAAAAATATAATAAAAATTTAAGGTCATAAATTATAAATAATTTAATTATTTCACCCCTTTCTCTTCTAGCATTCTAGGCCTCTCTTAGTTCTCTAGGCTTAGAAAACTTAAAAATGGATTTTTTTCCTTTGCATGTATTAAAACTCTTGAGACAAGTTTGATTCACCTTGGGAAAGATTACATGATTTAACATGACAAATTTTATACCTTTAATTTATATCTATGGGTGTGAAGGTCATTTAACACTCAAATCCTGTAGAAGTCACTGAATGATCACTGTGAATAAAAGTGAAACTTGGAGGCCATCAAACAATAATATCCTCTATGCACACACTCTATTCATTTTTAAAGTTTCTTCCCCTATTATATGAATAAAATATTGTAACATTTTGATGCATCAAACCTCCTTTCAATATTACTCCATGGCATCAACAAAAGTGTCTGAGACCATTTTTTGAACTTTTAGGGACTTTGTCCCTGAAACTCAAATTCTTAACTTTGAAGTGGTTTCTCAAGGCTGCCAACTAGTTAAATGATTCAAAAAAGTTTTATAATATATTATTAAATTCGAAAAACCTTATTAAATCTTCCAAATGTGTCAAATCTCCTTCATTTCCTTGGATTCTCACTCAACCAAAACTCTGCTCAGCTTCTCACACCATAATGGGACCTCCTAGAATACTACACTAAATCATCAATTTAGGAACAAAAAGGGACTAGTAATAGAGGTAGAAGGTTACTTAAAGGTCCAAGAGAGTTTCCTGGTCCATCTAGGAAAATTGTTTTTATGTAGGCCAATTTTGGCCAACAATAACATGGACCTAGTTGGAGGGATGGTAGTTATGACCTTCTTTAGGGTTAGGATGAGGAAGAGGCTCCTTTGTATCCATTTTAATTATTCTAAAAATTAATTTGAGAATAGGAAATAAAGACATACAAATTCTAAAGAACAATCAACCATGATACCATAAGGATATAATAATTTCATATTATTGGTTGAGTTTTTTAATAAACTAATATAGGGTTTTTATGAAAATAGGAAATGAGACGAACCTATAAAAATGGGGAAATAAAAGTATGGTGTATGACATATATATCTATATTTACTAAAAAAAGTAAAACACAAAATTTAAAAAAATCATATAATATTTTGAAAAAAATAGGTTTTTGTCTAAATTAATACAATAATAAAAAACCTATAATTAATTTTAAAATTGGATTATTATGAATTATAAATATAGCAAACAATATGTAATGTTTCAAAAGTGAAATCCTAGAATATTACTAATAAATAATAAGCATTTTTGATAAAATAAAATTTTATTTTAGATATATGAGAGAGGTTTTTAAATAAAATATTACTTTAGATGAAGCCCAAAAATTAATTACAAAATAAGTACACCATTCACCTTGTATTCCAATATTTAATAAACATAGTCAATTGTAAAAAATTAAAAATTTGTACCAAATTCTAGTAAGAAAAAGAGGTTTTTTAGTATGTAAAACCAAGTAGAAAAAAACTATAATTAATTTTAAAATGGATTTAGGAATGTGTCAATAAAGGAATAATCTATTGGTAACCATATGCACATAAAGCCCTTCTAACTAGAGGAGGATAGAACCCTAGGTTAAAGTTTTAGATATAAAAATACATCACAATAAGATAAAACTCTAGGAGTGCTTAAATCCCTAGATTAAAAAAATACATTCACATGAATAGGGTTCACCAAAAATTTTCCCTAAATTAGATAAGTATCCTACTATGGATAGATAGGGTTAAGAATATAGAAATGAATAAGCATAAAGTTGATGAATATATCTATAATAAGATATTTAATTATGAAACTTAGATAGAACATATACTAAATTTATTATGATGAGATATGATTGAAATGGAAAGTAAAACTATTTCAGATATTTTAGTGATAATGCAAACAATATATTTAGTTGGTTCACATGAATAGGGTTCACCAAAAATTTTCCCTAAATTAGATAAGTATCCTACTATGGATAGATAGGGTTAATAATATAGAAATGAATAAGCACAAAGTTGATAAATAGATCTATAATAAGATATTTAATTATGAAACTTATATAGAACATATACTAAATTTATTATGATGAGATATGATTGAAATGGAAAGTAAAACTATTTTAGATATTTTAGTGATAATGCAAACAATATATTTAGTTGGTTCTAATGCTAATACAAATCTAGACCTTGATTAGATAGGAAGAAAATTGGAAGAATATTATGTAATAGTCACCAATTTCTAGGTTAAGTGCCTCTACAGCCATGGACACTTAAGTCAACTTGATATGGTTGTATCACCACTAGTGTCTAGATCATATGAGGTGTATAGTACATAATAACTACTGAAACATAATGCAACTACCTATATGCTTTTGAGTTTGTCATCACCTTCACTATGGTGCATTTAGATCAAGGTCATGGATTTTCACTCCTTGTCAAATAATCAAACTCTAGTTATTCATCTTTATATTGGTTTGTTGGAAAATGTGTTAGGGTAGGTTATTTACCTTAAATCATAGTCACCTACGTAATTTATTATTTTCACCCACTTATGCGTGAATATTTAATTTACCTTATTTTAGATATTATGTGATATTACATATTTATCTCCTATATATTATGGATATAAATTCTAGTTTTATCTATCCTTTAGGAAGATTTATAACTTAGTCCTAGGTTTGATCTCTTAGTTATGATTGATCTCTATCTTGATCTCTTAGTTAGGATTGATCTTCCTTGCCTATATATGTAAGAATCATTCATTGTATTTAATAAATATTTGAAGATATAGAGTATTTATCATTTTATGATCTATTTACATATAATATATTGAGATATTATTTGAGAAATACACCAATGGATTTTATTTTGGTAATGGTTTGTAGATTTGACCATGGGTGAGAGTTTTCTAAACTCTTTCATGGTATTAGAGCACAAAGAGTGATGCGGATGCCACAGTGGTATTACTACATAAAATTTCACCAAGAGTGCTACTAAGACATAAAAATATTTATATGGGTTACAAAAAAAAAGTGCCTTAATAAGATACCTATGTATAAAGGAGGAATATAAAAAAATAGTTATGGTGGTGATGGGAGAGACTAGAAACTCAAATAGCAAAGGTTACACAAACTAAGGTACACATGCATGAAGGTAGAGTAGGATGTAAAATAAAACCACCCATGAAACTTTATAATTTATTGAGAGAAAAATATATCCCAACAAACACTAAATGAAAATAATGAAGAGATTGTATACACCATAATAGCTCCAAACAAGGAGACTCAACCTATCCAATAAATCATCACAAATCATGAGAGTTACTCTAAAAATAAGGGATCAGTGTGAGAAAAAAACACAAATGGAATAAAAAAACATACTAAAACAATGTAAGACAATAGTCTCTACCGAAAATGTATCTGTAAATGTACAAATAAATGATAACGAGTGCATCAAAGTATTTTTGTGAGGAGATTTGACCACCTATCAAAATAGACCTCACTGTACAATCTTCAACATGTATAAATCACATGAAAAATAAGATGTCATGCTTAATACATAATTAATCCACGATAGAGTGAAATCAATAGGGTAAAATAAATGAAGGAAAAATTTTGTTTGTTTTTGAGGGGGTTTGGCCAACTACCAAACTAGGCCACACCCTTCAATATTTAACAAATGAGATCGTAAAAATTTCACACGACTAAGAAATTAAAAATTACAATATCTACTTGTCTCCCAAACAAAAAATATTATTTTTAATAAAAAAATAAAAAAATCATCCAAATATATTATTTAAAAAAAACAAATAAAAAGTCCATTTAAAAATCTCCATATAAAGGTTTTTTACTGAATAGTACTAGAGTCAGTAAAACTACAATAAATTTTGCATTTCATAATGAAATTCAAAATTTTGAAATGTTATGAAAACATGAAAATAAGGTACACAACACTTATAAAATGTTTTGAGTGATAATTTATAATTTTCTCACAATTAAATAAATAAAAGTTGTATTTTTTTAGAATAGTATTGATCAACAAAACTATGACAAATTTTATAATTTTTAATAAAATTCAAACTTTTAAATGTTATGGAAATTAGAAAACTAAATAAAGAAAACCTAGATATTTTTATGAGTGATCATGTATAATTTTATCACAATCTAAAAAATAATAATTATTTTAATTAAAAAATAGATTTGTAAAAAACATGTAGATATTGCCTTTGATATCCAGCTAGGATGGAATTAGAGGTGATAATATCTTTAATGACTGTCATCTAACTCCTCATTTAACCAATATTCAATTAGTGTCTTATCAACCAGGGCTGGTGTCCAGAGCTATCTGTAGTAAGGTATGGGATGGTAGATCTAGAAGTCTGCTTATGGGGGTGTTTGTTGATCCTATTATAACTTTGACTAAACTACTTGATTCACGCTTTTACTAAAAAAAAGAAATTTAATCAATCCACTCTTTTGCTAGAATTAAAATATCACACTTCTACTTAAGAAAATAAATTTGTTTCACACTTCTACTGTAAAAGAAAACATACTTTGCATAGAAAAGAAATGAAATAAAAAAATACTCTTTTTAAACTATGAATTTTTTTGATGTTTTTATAAATAAATGCAAATATTAACAAGATTATAACTAATAAAAAAGAACATAAATACTGTACACAGTTCTTGGTTCCAAGGAGATTGGGCCCTTGCTCCTCTCTGACTCAGGAACAAAGATTAATCAGTGCTGGAAACTTGAAGTATTAATTCATGGAAATGAAATGTTTACAATCTAATTGAAAATTGTATGCTTTTAAATTATCTAATTCTTGATTTTCTATTTTCTCTATATCCTCTATTTCATCTCTCCCTTTTCATAGTCGAAAGTCTTACACTTTATACTAATCAACTCAAAATAGGATGCAAAAGAATAGGACTCCTGGTCAATCCCTTCATCTAATGATAGGAGATTGGATTTCTAAGAGATCCAATTATTTTGATGAAATAAATATCCTATCCCATAATAGTCCTAAAATTTTATTACATACAAATTTATCAAAAAAAAGTCCTTCAAAATAGTAGGTGGTTATTTTCCTTATTTGATTCCAAATAGAATGGTTCTTCCTTATCCTATCTGGTCACCAACTTCCCATTTGTGGTGTTATACTTAAAAAAAATTTAGAATTGACCCTACAGAGTTTTTAGAAATGAGCCTATAGAGTCTATATAAATAATACTACGTAATTCATAAAAACAAGCCTACAGAGTCTGTAGAAACAAGCCTTCAGAGTCCGTCAAAACAAGCCTACAAAGTTCGTAGAAACAATCCTATAGAGTTCGTAGAAGCAACCCTACAGAGTCCATAGTTCTGCTGGATGGAGATCAAAATGGAATGTTCACTATACATTGTCTGTGTCTTCTTCCTAAGCATTCTTCACATGAAAGATCACTAAAACATGCTATGTATTAAGCATTAATGACAAAGTAAAGGTTTAGTCTTTGGTTTAATATAAACAAGACAAATATCTATTTTTCATGTGATAGCTATCTAAGAATCTATGATTTGTGTAAGATAATATCCTTTGAGAGATGATT
Organism: Torreya grandis; assembly: GCA_037957365.1. Lineage (NCBI taxonomy): Eukaryota > Viridiplantae > Streptophyta > Pinopsida > Cupressales > Taxaceae > Torreya > Torreya grandis. The sequence goes on along the minus strand of JARHVA010001324.1, from coordinate 302,323 downwards.
TGAAGGAAATAACATGTCAATAATGAGACATATTTTTAGCTCATCATTTCCCCCAAGCTTTACCTTTTGCAAGTCCCATTGCAAACATTTATTGGCATTCATAGCTCTAGCTTTTGCTTTCTACACTCTAACTCAAATCATATTCATCAAACTCATCTATTATGTGTCTGTCTTAATTACTGGTAAATCCCTAATGTGTTTGAATCATTTTTTTCCATATACTAAATTGCTCTTCTGAATGTGGAGCCCAACTCTACCATCCTAGAATATGTATGATTAGTACAGGGGGTCTATATCTCATACCAATCCATTTTTGTTCTCCCCCAGAGTTGATTACCTCTATTAAAATTTAAATAATTGAGGATGCTCTCCTCATAGTCCATCTTAATTTATTTGGGGACATGACTTCTTTCCTTTTAAGAGGTACTAAAAGTTGGTCCCATCTGTTTATACTTGCAGCCATTACTGAATCAAAACGCTATCTTGAAAAGAAATCAAAAGAAATAGTATAATCATATAGAGCCTGTAAGTAATGTGTTTTAACCTCATTATTTAACAAAGCACAGTTAAAATTTTATTTGATTAATCTAAAAATAGGAAAGGCTAGTCTAACACATAATCCTATAGTCTTAGTATGATTTGTATAGTCCTCAAATTTGCCTTTCCATGCTACTTGATTTTTGAATGTAGAATGTAATGCTCTCAGTTAAACTTCTCCTACATGAAGATTTATCAAAAACTTATTATGATCATGATCTCCTAGAATTAAGTCATGTAAATAAAATTTACAAAGTAAATCCTACTGATCAGGTTTAGCATTATAGAAAATTTCCAAAAATGTTGTTGGATGCAAAATTTTGTAAGGAAGATGACAGGAGATCCACAGAAGCTACCATCTATAAAATTGTTCAAATAAAAACAAATTGTATATAAGAGAAGGATTCCTACATGCCAAAAGAGTTTCTCCTAATTTTCATGTATCCTGCATATTTTCTTCTAACTCTTGGACTTTAGCCTCTAATCCTTTCTTTTCATTTTCCAAGAGTTTGTTTAAAGAAGTTGCATAGTTGTTTTTATGTTTAAGTATATAATATTATTCTTCAATTTGATGTAGTAATTGAAAAGGAGGAATACCTGGATCACTTGTTTGACAACTATGGTCAACAAATACCTTAGGAGGAGAAAGTGAAATAGTAGTTGCTTCGGAAGAGTTTACCAAATTCTACAATCTCCTATTTTCCTTCTTCAAACTTTCTACATATATCTAAAGACCAATCTGTTAATCTTCATCTTATTTTATTATTTCCTCTAATATATGAATTTCTACTATATGATTAGTAGATACTGTATCTAATTTTTGCACCAAAGATGAGTTAAGATGATCCTTATTTTGAAATTGACTGATCAAGTTAACAATGTCAGTTGTTTGTTGTTGTTCAAGAGCTTGAGCTTGAGAAAGCTAAAAATTTATCTGTATAATAGGATCATTTATATTTTATGATTTGCCTTTCTCATTGGTATATATATTTTTCCCTTTATCCATTTTAGTTTCAATTAGAATAGGTGGTTATTCCACCATACTTAATTCTTCTACTATGTGTGGCTCTTCCTCTAGATTTGGGTTGTCCCTTATGATTGGAGAGTTCCTTTCAGAAGGAATTTCTTCAATATCTATAGGTGCAGGAATATTTTGATGTATGGGGGAATGAGACACTATTTTAAGACTATCTAAAATCTCTATAACTTCTTATTCATCTTCTTCTATTAAAATGAGCCTTCTCCTTTTTTTAGTTACTCTTTGAGCTACACTTGGTTGATTTTCCTTCTCAACCACTAGACCTTTGGTCATCTCAATTTTTGTAGTGACCTTCCATCTCAATTTTCTTCCTCCTATGAAAGGAAGTAGTTGTACTATATACTCATGAGGTTCTTGTGCGGACCTTGAAATATCAGGGTTTTGAGACGTTTTGATTCTTTTTAAAGAAGAAGAAGGGATTTCTATGCAGACTAAAGTCTGAGATTTTTTTCTTGGTGTTGTTTTCTCAGCTGATGTGGAAGGTGGAGATGAGTGTTCCTATGGTACATTTAGGGTTTCTTGTGTAAGAAAATTTGGAATTTGTTGTGCTATACTATTCTAAAATTCCTCCCAGACCTCTTGACCTTCCTAAAGGAAATGATGCTGGATAATAAGCTAAATAAGGCCATGATGCCTAAGAGTAGCAGTATGGGTTGTAGACATAACTTGTAGAGCACTATATAAGAAAGATGGGAGGTTAATTTTATACTGAAGATTTTGTCTCCCATGCTTAAGATGTATTAACATTTTCATGGTGTATCCCCCTAAAACACTGTGTTGCCCTTCATAAATGATATATTTAAGTACCCACTTCATTATATTTCCCCAACTTTCCTTTCCTAATTCCAGGTTTTGTTCAAGAGTAATTGGTACAAAGCTCAGAAATCTAATCAAAAGCCAATTTATTTATATCGCCTCCACCCATTAGATTTAAAGCATCTCTAGTGTATTCATCCAATCCTTTCAATAAAACCAATTTTTGAACGTCATTAGTGAGTGGATAATTTCTTATTTTATGAGTGAACATGAATCTATCCAAATAATCCTCTAAAGATCATCCTCATTCTATTTGATTTTGAATAAATCCTCTTTTCTTTCCACTCGGTAGTAGTCTTGGTATTTACTTAAGAATTATGTTTTCATATCATCCCATGTTATAATAGAATTGCCAGGTAAACCCATAAACCATCTCATAGATACGTCTTTAAGTGTAGAGGGAAATAGTTATAATTTATGGCTATCAATTATGTAATCATAGGTTTGACATAGCACCTTAAACTCAAATAGGAATTGATCAGGATCTTCTGTAGATCATCCCCAAAATTTTAGTAGATTAGCTGGTGAAATATTTTTCATGGGGGTTTGATCATTAGTATCTACAACAATAGGAAAGGTAAAAGTCCTTCCTGGTTGTGTAAATTATTGATTTTGTTGGAGAGCCATTTCTTCTTCTGATGATATTTCAAAGCCAGGATGATCTTCCCACTGAATGTTTGTGGTCTTAGTTATAGGTTGTTCCAAGTTCTCAAATTTTTCTTTAGATATGTATCTTTTAAATGCTTATTTTAAGTCTTTGGCAATCTCTAAATAATATCTTCCTATAAGAGATTGATCTTAAGGAATTTGTCTTATGGGGCTTGTGTGTGGCAATGGCTTGGTTCCTATCCTAGTTTCAGAGGATTCTTCCAAATAGGTTTAACTTATATCTTCTGGTTCACTAGTTAGAGATGTTGAAGGAGTGTCCACTTGTGTTTTTGGTGGAAAATTTGGAATAAATAATCCTTTAGAAATCTCTAGTATGGTACATCAATTTATTAATTAATTTGGGATTTTTATTATGATTTTTTTACTCTAGATCAATACTTATTACTTTACTAACACCTTGTGTTCCCCAGCAGTGGAACAAAAAATGATGAGTGTCATCTAACTCCTCATCTAACCAACATTCAATTGGTGTCTTATCAACCAGTGCTGGTGTCCAAAGTTATCTGCAGTAAGGTATGGGATGGTAGATCTAGAAGTCTACTTATGGGGGTATTTGTTGATCCTATTCTAACTTTGACTAAACTACTTAATTCATCCGTTTCCTAAAAAAAATAAATTTAATAAATCCAATCTTTTTCTAGAAATAAAAGATCACACTCCTATTTTACGTTTTTAGGGAAAGTAAATTCACACTTCTACTTACAAAAATAAATTTGTTTCACACTTCTACTATAAAAGAAAACATACTTTGCATAGAAAAGAAATGAAATAAGAAAATACTCTTTTTAAACTATGAATTTGTTTTGATGTTTTTATAAATAAATGAAAATATTAAAAAGATTATAACTAATAAAAAATAACATAAATACCGTACACATTTCTTGGTTCTAAGGAGAGTGGGCCCTTGCTCCTCTCAGACTCAGGAACAAAGATTAATTAGTGCTAGAAACTTAAATTATTAATTTATGGAAATAAAATGTTTACAATTTGATTGAAACATATATGATTCTAAAGTATCTAATTCTTGATTTTCTATTTTCTCTATATCCTCTATTTCTTCTCTGCCTTTTCATAGTCGAAATTCTTACACTTTATAATAATCAACTCAAAATAGGATGTAAAAGAATAGGACTCCTGGTCGATCCCTTCATCCAAAGATAGGAGATTAGATTTCCAAGAGATCCAATTATTTTGATGAAATAAATATCCTATCCTATAATAGTCCTAAAATCTGATTACATACAAATTTATCAAAATCAAGTCCTTCAAAACAACAGGCAATTATTTTCCTTATTTGATTCTAGCTGGAATGGTTCTTCCTTATCCTATCTACTCACTAGTTTCCTATTTATGGTGTTGTCCTTAAAAAAATATTAGAATTGATCCTACAGAGTCCATATAAATGATCCTATGGAGTCCATATAAATAAGCCTATGGAGTCCATAGAAACAAGCCTGTAGAGTCCATAGAAACAAGCCTGCAGAGTCCGTAGTTCTACTGGATGGAGATCAAAATGGAATGTTCACTATATACATCACCTGTGTCTTCTTCCTAAGCATTATTCACACCAAAGATCACTAAAACATGATATGTATTAGACATTAATGAAAAATTAAAGGCTTGGTCTTTGGTTTAATATAAACAAGACAAATATCTATTTTCCATGTAATAGCTATCTAAGAATCTACGATTTGTATAAGATAATATCCTTCGAGAGATGATTTGAAGGAAATAACATGTCAATAATGAGCCATATTTTGAGCTCATCAATCTTTATCAGATAATATAGATGCATTGGAAATATTTTATTTACTCCTACAATCTCCAAAATTTACCTTTAATAAAAAAACACAAAAAGAAGAACCCCACCCCCCACAAAAAAAATGGAATTTCTTTCACAAATTTTTAATTCTCAAGACCATCCAAAGAAGATGAAAGGGAAGAGAATACTTATTAAATAAATATAACACCATATTATTAGTAAGGAGAAGTTAAGGAGATGAGTAATGGATAATGGAGACCACTATGATACCATTAAAATAATTGAAAGTAAAGCATTTCAAACCATAAGATATGGGGTGTTTACATAAAATCACATACTTAATAATAAGAATTTGAAATAATAGACTTACAAATTGATTGTAAAAATAAAGAGAAACTATATCATATATTACATCTTCAAAGACTCATATGAGTATTTTTATGTCTCAGTGGTATTCTTGGTGATGTTTTATGTAGTGACACCAATGTGGCATCCCCAATAATCTTTTTACTCACTTCTCACCATTTTAAATCCAATTACTTAGATATTTTCATTGGCGTATTCTCCCAGTTCAACATTAAGGGAGATTGTTTAGGAAATTATTCCTTAGGTTCATCATTATACCTAATATTCTAGAGTGCATTTTTCATGTTTAGTTATCTTTGTATTCAATGCCATTACTAATTTAACTTGGTAGGTGGTGGGTCCCATTTATTTCATTCTCCTCTTTCTTTTTGGGGGGACTTTTATTTCCCTATGGATTTTATCCCTTTCTCCATGTTACGAGATATTTATTCATGGATATATTATATATGAGTACTTGATTAGACCTTGTTATTGAGACTCATATTATGGATATGCCACTCTATTTTTACTCTTAGATTCACTTTGCAGGGGGGGTTGTTTACTTTAGCTCATGTTCACTTAGGTAAATTATTATTCCCACCCACATATTTGTACATATTTTATTTATCTCTTAAATATTATGTGGATAATTTATATTTGTCTCTATCCTTTAATAATACTATATTTTAGTCCTAGGTTTGATCTCTTAGTTATGATTGATATCTAGATTTATCTCTTAGTTACGATTGATTAATTAACCTGATATATTAATTAGGATTGATCTTCCTTGCTAATATATGCAAGGCTCATTCATTGTATTTGATAAAGCTTTAGAGATGTAGAGTATTTTTCATTGTATGATCTATTTATGTATAATACATTGAGATATTATTTGAGGATTGCATCAATTTCTTTTATTATGGTAATGGTTTATATATTTGACCAAGTGTGACAATTTTCTAAATTATTTCATGGTATCAGAGCACAAAGATTGGCGAGGATGCAAATTGGTGTCACTACATAAAAATAACTAATAATTCCACTAATTCATAGCAATCCTCATATAGATTTCAAAAAACAAAGTGTATTAATAAAATACACATGTATAAATGAGGAATCTATAAAAATGGTCATGATGGTGATGGGAGAGACTATTGACTCAAATAGTAAAGGATTCACAAAATAAGGTACATATACATGAGGGCAGACTAGGCTATAAAATAAAAAACCCATGGAACTATGTAATTTATTAAGAGTATAATACATCCCAATTAATAGCAAATGAAAATAATTAAGACATTATATACATCAAAATACATCCAAATAAAAATACTATCGACCTATCGTAGAAGTCATCACAAATCATGAGAGTTACTCCCAAAATAAGGAAGATATGTGGCCAAAAATATAAGAGGCATAGAAAACAAATATGCTCAAGTAATGCAAGAAATCATTCTCTACCAAAAATACATATTTAAATGTACAAATAAATGAGCATGAGTGCAATAAATTATTTTTGTGAGTAAATCTAGCCACCTATCAGAATAGACCTCACCGTATGGTCTTCAACAAGTGTAAAGTGCATACAAAATAGGATTTCAAGCTTAGTTGATAATGCATCCATGATAGTGCGTAATGAAGAGGGTTAAATAAATGAAGGATAAAGTTTGTTTGCTTATGAGGGGGTATGGCCACCTTCCAAATGATGCCTCACCCTCTTGTCTTTGACAAACAAGATCATAAAAAAAGTACGTGTCCATGTGATAAAAAATTACAATATATACTTTTATCTCCCAAATAAAAAATATTATTTTTAATAAGAAATAATCAAAACATCATCCAAATATATTTTTTAATAAGAAAAATAATAAAAGGCCACTTTAAAAAATATCCCCATAAATATTTTTTGGTTAATAGTACTAGAGTCAGTAACACTATAATAACATTTGTAATTAAAAAATTTAAAATCTTATGAAAATTTAGAATAAGGTGCATAAAACCAAGAAAATGTTTTGAGTGATAATTTCTAATCTTCTTATAATTAAATAAATAAAAGACATATTTTTTATAATAGTATTGATCAATAAAACTATGATAAATTTTGAAAAATTTAATGAAATTACAAATTTCAAAATGTTATGGAAGTTAGAAAACAAGATGAACAAAACCTAGAAAATTTTCTAAGTGATAATTTATAGATTTTCACAATTTGAAAAATAAAAAACAATTTTAATAAAAAAATAAATTTGCAAAAAACTTGTAGATCTTGCCTCTGATATCCAATTGGGATGAAATTAGAGGTGATTATATATTTCTCAGATAATATAGATGTATTGGTGATCTTTAATTTTATCCTAAAATATCCAAAATTTACCTTTAATAAAAAAACAAAAAGAAGAAGCCCCTCCTATAAACTATAATTTCTTGCACACCTTTTTGATTCTCAAGACCATCCAAAGAGGATGCAAGAGAAGAACATACTTATTAAGGAAATAGAATACTAGATGCTATGTAAGGAGAAGATAAGGAGATGAGTAATGGTTTTTGGAGACCACTTTAATACTATTAAAGAAATAGAAAAAAAATCATTATAACCCACATTATATATGGTGTTAGCCTAACATCATATTCATAACAACATGAATATGAAATAATAGACTTAAAATTTGATTGCAAAACAAAGAGTAGCTATATCATATGTTACATCTCCAAAACTTCATATGAGGATTGTTATGTCTCAGTGGTATTCTTGGTGATTTTTTATGTAGTGAAACTAGTTGTGGCATCCCAAATAGTCTTTATGCTCACTTATCAATATTTTTAGTAAAATTATTTAATTAATTTCACTATCATATTTTCCCAATTCAACACTGAGGGAGAGTGTTTAGGAAATGCTTGCTCAGGTTCATCATTCTACCTAGTCTTTTTGAGCTCATTATTCATGTCCATTGTTATTCATATTCAACACCATTACTACTTTGACTTGGAGGTTATAATGAATTGATATCCATATATTCCAACAAGATGGATTCACATTTAGAGGGACATTTGTCTTCACACTATAACATTATTTTTGTACGGGTGCCTTATTAGTCATTATTTCTAGGACCCATTTCCTTCTTTCTCTTCTCTCCTTTTTTTTTCGGGGGGGGGGAGGTGCATTTTATTTTCCTATGGGTTTTATCCCTTTCTCGATGTTATGAGAGATTGATTTATGAATATATTGTATATTAGTACTTGATTAGGCCTTGACATCAGAACTAATATTATCAATATGCCATTGTATTTATGGCCCTTAGCTTCACTCGAGTGGGGTGTTATATTAGGTTACTTACCTTAGACAATTTTTATTTAGGTACATTATTATTATCATGCACTTATGTGTAGATATTTCATTTATCTTATTTTAGATATTATGAGATATTATATATTTATCTCATAGATATTATAGGGACAATTTTTAGTTGTATCTATCCTTTCTAATAGTTATCTCTTAGTCTTAGGTTAGATTTCTTAGTTATGATTGATTTCTAAGTTACTATTGATCACTTAGCTTGATCTATTAGTTAGGATTGATTTTTGTTTCCATATATGCAGGGATCATTCATTATATTTGATAAATATTGTGAGATATAGAGTATTTTTCATTATATGATCTAGTGTCCCCATGATTTCAACTAGAAATCTTGGAATACCCCTTTAAAATTTTTTGGTCTTTTTGACTTGTGTTAATTTTGGTCATGTTGTTGCTTTCCTATTTATTTTAATTTTTAGTTTTGATTTCCACTTTTGATTACACACATTGCTCAAAATTGTCTCTAAGAACCCATAAAGCCACTCATAAAATGATCATGTTTTTAAAGTCACTCAATGTTTCATCCTAGACCGAATCAGAGTTTTATTGAGTCTTTACTTTCTTCAAAAAATATAATTAAGTTTCCTCTAAAAGTTGACAACCCTCATTTTTAGACCAAACCAGGATTTCATTATGTCATGACTTGGTTTTAGTTTGAAATCAATTGAAGCCTTCAAAAAATTTAATCATTTAGCAAGCAAGACAATATTTCAATAAAATTGATGATTTCAACTTATCCTTTGTAAATTAGGATTTCATTGCCTCCTTACTTTTTTGATTTCAGAACATAAGTTGAGGCATTTATTATTCCCACCGTTTACTTTATAAAAACCATCAGATTTTTCAAATAGTCCCATTTAGCATTCAAATCAAGTCCTTAAAGAGTCATTACTTCTTTTTAAAAAATAAGTTAAACATATTTAAAAATCCATAGGTCAAAGGGAAAGGGTTCGGGTTTTCAATAATTCATTTCTTCATCTCCAAAATTAGTCAAGCCTTTCAAAATTCCCACAGCCCACTTAAAATACCAAATAAAAATTTCTTAGCCTCATTACATGCTTATTGAAACAAGTCAAGCCTACCCAAAAGTCCACCATATAAAGGCTTAGTGTAAAGTGGAGTTCATAAGAGTCATTACTTATTTTTATTAAGTGAGCTCAAAAAGTACTAGATACAAAGGGAACTTTTTAAAGTCATTACTTAAGCTCAACCAAAAAAAATTTAAGTCGTTACTTATTTCCCTTTTATAAATTAAGTAATACACCTCCAAAAGTCCTAGATACAAAGGGAAATTTTTTAAGTCATTACTTATTTCCATTTTATAAAGTAAGTAATACACCCCCAAAAGTCCTAGCTATAAAGGGAAATTTTACTTAAGCTCAACCAAATTTTTTTTAAGTCATTACTTATTTCCATTTTATAAATTAAGTAATGCACCCCCAAAAGTCCTAGGTACAAAGGGAAATTTTTAAAGTCATTACTTATTTCTCTTTTATAAATTAAGTAATGCACTCCCAAAAGTCCTTAATACAAAGAGAAATCATAACCAAAATTTTTATGACTCAAAAATGAGTAAGGTAGCCCTCTAAATCTGCCAGGCAAAGGCAAGTATACCAAAACAAGTAGTTGTCCTCTCCCAATTGATCCCACTTCTCATTATGTGCACTAAAAGTTTACTTGAAATTTCATAATAGCATGATTCCTGAAAAACTAAAATTGATCATATGCATGAATGAACTTGACAAATGTTGAGTTACATGTTTGTTCAAATTTTATATGGGAACATTTTAAGTTGTGCACATATTTATGAGAGGGAATTTATGGAAAATTTCTCACATAAAAGAGATATTTTTAGAGACAAAATAAGTAGGAAGGTCAAGATAATTAATTTTCACATAAGAAGATCCCAATATTACAACTGCAAAAGTTTCAAGAAAGAGAGGAAAAGGAAAATCTCAGGCAAAAGCACATCTAGGCAATATGAGATATCAGTGCAAAGGGGAAACAAACTAAAAATAATCATTTCTTTTCATACAATAACTCTAAAAAACATTCTAGGTGAAATGTAGCTATTAGAAGAAGAGGTTGATAAAGTGATGGAACAACTAGATAATTGTATCTATTATGTTACAAGTTATACACATGACAAGCCCCCAACATCCCTTGAAGACTTACTTTCACTTTTCCAAAAAATGATAGATGAATTTGTCACTCCTTTTACTTGAAATTCAATTGAGAAGCTGATTAAACTTCATGGTCATGTCAAAGAATTAGAACCCAAATTTACAAAGGTAAACACATTTAGGAAGATCTTAGAAATAGAGTCCTTAAGGTTGAAAATAGAGACTGAAGTTATTGCAAAGGTTGATGGAGGAGTGGTGTAATACATATTTGATAGGTATATACAATATTATAATAAGAACAAGATTGAGGCTATGCAACTAGATTAACTTTCTCTTCTTTCTTCTTCTTATTTTTCTTTCCTTCTTTTCTCTGACAAAGCAATTGAGTAATTAAGTTGAGTTGTAAAAACTTAAGTAATTAGTTTAAAATCCATTAATTCAAGATGTTTGAAAAGGTCAATTACTTGTAAATAATTGGAAAACATGCAAAATGGGATATTTTATTTTAAGTGAAAAATCATCTAGGCCATACAATGAGGGATTTTAGGAGAAAGATTCTCAATTGTCTTCAATTTTGTAGCTTGCACATATAGGGAAAGTAATTAATGTTTCATATTTGTATTTGTCTTCTGGAGACTATAAATATAGGTATTAGCCTATGAGATAAAGATGATAACATTTTGCCAAAAACTATTGTAACTTGTGCATTTTTAAGATTTCAAACTTTGTGTTAAAACTCTTGGATGTGGTTTTGTGAACTAGTGTGGATTGAATAAAGGGAAGTATATTTATGGTGAACTTTTTGTCTAAAGAATTTTGTTTAACATTCTATTAATATTTTAGGATGAAATTTATGTTATTTTGGATCTGAGGTAGAATTTATTCTTTCTCTTTCTTTCTAAAAGTGTGATTTTCTTATTTATTTATGATTGTGTGGATACAGTAAACTTTGAAATATATTTATTTATAAGCATGTTTCCTCTTTTTTTAACCATTTCTATATATTTCCATTTTCTACAATATTCCAAAACACAATTGCTTACTTGCTACCAAATTACATAGTTATGGTTCACGAGATGAGGCGATTAGAGTAATACCTCTAAAATTAGTTATTAATGTTCACAACCTTGATAGATAAACATATTACATGGGAGATTTACCATTAAAAGAAGGAGATTTATCTCATGACTACCTAGGTTTTAAGTTGTGCATAAAATCTAGCCAACATGATCTATTTTGTATAATATAATAAGATACTATTTGATAAATACATCAATGCATTTTACTATGTTAATGATTTATAATTTGAACAGGGGTGAAATATTTATAAATTCTTTCATGGTATCAACACACAAAGACTAATGGGGATGCCACATTGGTGTTACTACATAAAAAATCACCAATAATTTCACTAAGACATAACAATACTCATATGGGTTTCAACAAACAAAGTTGATTAATAATATACACATGTATAAATGAGGAATATAAAAAAAGGGTCATGATGGTGATGAGAGAGACTAGAATAGTAAAATGTGCACAAACTAAGGTACACACGTATGAACTTAGAGGATATAAAATAAAACCATCCATCAAACTTTATAATTTAGTGAGAGTACAATATATCTTAAAAAATACCAAATAAAAATATTGAAGACACTGTATACACCAAAATAG
>JARHVA010001324.1:277500-285000 GCA_037957365.1 Torreya grandis | reverse complement strand
CTTAGAGGAAATATATATTTTCTTAGGGGAAGTCTTGGATATAAACAACAATATTTCATCATATGTCTTATTTTAACTATAGTGTGATCCTTACAAAGATACAAAAATATCTTCCAAAGCACCATTATCTAAAGAAAATATTGAGACTCGACATGTTCATCGAAAGGCAAGTATCTCTAACTTTTGTTATCTCATTTGATAGATACATATTTCATAAAGTAATTGGTTTAAATGTATAAATAATTGCTTAGGTTACCTCTACACTTAAACTTAATGTAGTTATAGGGTTTTCTCCCTTTCTTGATGTTATGAGAGATTACTTCATGAATATATTGTACATGAGTACTTGATCAAGCCTTGACACCAGGAATAATATTATCAATACGCCACTATATTTATGGGCCCTAACTTCACTTAAGGGGAGGTGTTATATTAGTTTTATTAGCTTAGATAATTTTTACTTATGTAAATTATTATTAACACCCACTTATGTGTAGATATTTTATTTATCTTATTTTAGATATTATAAGATATTATATATTTATCTCATAGATATTATAGGAACAATTTTTAGTTGTATCTATCTGTTAGAAATAGTTATCTCTTAGTATTAGGTTTTATTTCTTAGTTATGATTGATTTATTAGTTAATATTTATCACTTAGATTGATCTATTAATTAGGATGGATTTTCCTTCCTATATTACAGGGCTTATTAATTATATTTGATAAAGATTGTGAGGTACAGAGTATTTTTCATTATATGATCTATTTTGTACAATATAATAAGATATTATTTTATAAATACATCAATGTATTTTACTATGGTAGTGATTTATAATTTGAGCATGGGTGAAATATTTCTAAATTCTTTCATGGTATCTGAGCACAAAGACTGGTGGGGATGCCACATTAGTGTTACTACATGAAAAATTACCAATAATTTCACTAAGACATAACAATACTCATTAGGGTTACAAAAAACAAAGTTTATTAATAATATACACATTTATAAAGGAAGTATATAAAAAAATGGTCATGATGGTAATGAGAGAGACTAGAATAGTAAAATGTGGACAAATTAAGGTACACACGTATGAACTTAGAGGCTATAAAATAAAACCATACATGGAAATTTATAATTTAGTGGGAGTATAATATATCCCAAAAAATACCAAATTAAAAAAATGAAGACACTGTATACACTAGAATAGATCTAAAAAAAGGACTGTCAACCTGTCAAAGAAGTCATCACAAATCATGAGAGTTACTCCAAATATAACGGAGTGATGTTTTCAAAAATACAATTGGAATAAAAATAAACATAATTAAATAATGCAAGACATCAATAGCTACCAAAAATGAATATTTAAATGTAAAAATAAATGAGCATGAGTACAATAAAGTGTTTTTATGAAGAAATTTGACCACATGTTAGAACAGACCTCACCCTACAGTCTTTAACAAGTATAAAGTACATGAAAAATAGGATCTCAGGGTCAACCTATAATTCATCCATTATAAATTTAAATAAAGAGGGTGAAATCAATGAATAAGAATTTTTTTTACTTGTGAGGGGGTTTGGACATCTGCCAAGCCATGCCTCACCATTTGATCTTTGACAAATGAGATCATCAAAAAGGTATGTGTCCATGTGATAAAAAAATATAATATATATTGATATCTCCCAAATACAAAATATTATTTTTAATAAACAATCATCAAAAAAATCATTCAAAGATATTATTTTATAAAAAAATTATATAATAGTCCCTTTAAAAAAATCTCCCCACAATGTTTTTTTAGTGAATAGTACTAGAGTCAATAAAATTATAATAACATTTTAAAACTCACAATGATATTAAAAAATTTAAAATGTTATGAAAATTTTAATCAAGGTGCACAAAATATAAAAACTATTTTGAATGATCGATTACAATTTTATCACAACTAAATAAATAAAAGTCATATTTTCTTAGAATAGTATTGATCAATAAAATTATGATAAATTTTGCAATTTTTTATGAAATTAAAATTTTTAAAATGTTATGGAAATTAGGAAACAAGTCACACAAAAAATAAATAATTTTATGAGTGATCATTTATAGTTTTCTCATAATATGAAAAAAATAATTGTTTTTAATTGAAATGGATTTGCAAAAAACTTGTAGATATTGCCTCTCATATCCAACTGAGATGAATAAAGGTAATTATATATTTCTTAGTTAATATTGATGCATTGGTGAGATTTTATTTAATCTTAAAATATCTAAAATTTAACTTCCATAAAAAATACAAAAATAAGAAGCCCCCCTAAAACTAGAATTTCTTGCACACCTTTTTGATTCTCAAGACCATCCAAAGAGGATACAATAAAAGATCATAATTAGTAAGAAAATAGAATACCAAATGCAAAGTAAATAAAATCTCAAGAGATGAGTAATGGTTTTTTGATACCACTATAATAATATTAAAGGAATGGAAAATAAATTATTCTAAGATACAACATCTGTGGTGTTAACATAACATCATGTGCATAATAACAAGAATATGAAATAGTATACTTAAAAATTGATTGCAAAACAAAGAGTAGTTATATCATATATTACATCTCCAAAAATCCATATGAAGATTGTTATGTCTTAGTGGTTTTTTATGTAGTGATACCAATGTGGCATCCCCAATAGTATTTATGCTCACTTCTCACCATTTTCAATCCAAATATTTAGAGATTTTCATTATCATATTCTCCTAGTTCAACATTGAGGGAAGTGTTTAGGAAATGTTTCCTTAGGTTTATAATTCTACCAAGTATTATAGAGTGCATTATTTTTGTTCATTGATCTTTGTATTCAACACAATTCCTACTTCTACTTGTGATTACAATGACTTGACATCCATGTATTCCAATAAGATGGATCTGTGTCTATAGGGGCACTTGTCTTCACACTACATCATTATTTTTTTGTATGGGTACCTCATCAAGGCTTATTATCAGGACCCATTTATATCCTTATTTTATATATTTTTGGGGGAGTTTTATTTTCCTATGAGTTTTGTCCCTTTCTCCACTTTATGAAATATTGATTCATAGATATATTTTACATGAGTACCTGATCAAGCCTTGTTACCAAAACTCATACTATAGATATGAAACTCTATTATTCACCCATAGCTTCACTTGGGGGGTTGTTGTTAGAGTAGGTTGTTTACCTTATCTCATGTTCACTTAATTACAATATTATTCCCACCCTCTTATGTGTTGATATTTCATTTATCTTATTTTATATATTATGAGATATTATATATTCATATATTAAATATTATTGGGATACTTTCTAGTTATTTCTATCCTTTAGGAATAGTTATCTTTTAGTCCTCAGTTTGATATCTTAGTTATGATTAATCTCTAGCATTATATCTTAGTTATGATTGATCACTTAGCTTGATCTCTTATTTAGTATTGATCTTTCTTGCCTATATATGCAAGGATCATTTATTTTATTTAATAAATATATAAATATATAGAGTATTTCTCATTATGTGATCTATTTGTGTATAATATACTAAGATATTATTTGAATAATTCATCAATAGATTTTACTATCTAATGGTTTTTAGATTTGACCATAGGTGAAAGTTTTATAAACTCTTTCAAAATGGGTTAATGGGTACATGATGTCAAGTTTCCCCAAAGAATCCTCTATCAATGAGAACTACCTACATAGCTACTAGTCTGAAGAGGACCTCAAACTTATGTATTTCTCTTCTATGTGTTGGATTGTGTGTGAATCATGTAATGTGTAATCACCAAGTACAATAATGACCTAGTTTTTCACTTATAAAATATATCTCATGATCTAATCTTTAAGTAATTTATATGTAGAGATGTATTGTCCCTATGATTTATATAGAAATAAAATAAAATATGGAATAGTTTTACCCAATTAAATTCTCTTTGAATGATATTTAGTATGAATGTTGGGTTTATGCTAGGTGAGGAATGAATGAGGGTTAATATTATATTTATACCAATCACTTTAGAGAATATCTCACATAATAACACTTAGGTTTACCATTATGATATGTTTCATTAAAACTTACATGACTTTATATAATTGGACACAAATTAAAATAGGACACATGCATCGATGTAAGTGTTTTCCTAGGATGCAAGTGTCCATAGAGAAAGACAATAGTTACATGATAAAGACTTGTAGAATCATAAGATAAACATGTTTTAAGCATTATGGGAAAGATAAAAGGCCTAGGTCATCAACATAAGACTAGTTATACTAAGAGATAGGCTAAGGGGCACAAGAAAGATTAGATGTAAGACTTACATCAGTGGTAAGGGTCTATAACTAAAAGGAACAACCAAGTTTTGAGTTTACCAAGTATATAAAATGAAGGTGCTATATATTTCATAAATATGATATATAAAAGGATACCCCAATCTTTGATAATCATTATCACAAATGAACAGAAGAAAATTAATTTCTCCCTTTTATAATAATTTTTTGAAAATTCTAAAGCTTTAATTATTTAATAATATATTTTGTATTTTTTTGGTGAATTTATTTTCATAAGATATTTTCACAAACTAATATAAGTTATGAAATCTTGACAAAGTAGAAAAAAATTTAGTGTTTTAGATTAAGGTAAAAACAGGTTTTGAAGGGGCCCTGAAACCCTTTACATCAGAAGAGAGATAAACCTTAAGCACTTCCAAAAAACAAAATAGCTTGGAACCTGCATAAGCAAGACTAGATTAACTAGGAATCTAAAAATAGCAGACTAGTGATGGAAAAACAATAAAATTATTTTTTACAAGACTGAAGTTTCATATCTAGAGGGGGGACCAAAGGCTTAGACTTCTTCTTCTTTACTATTGTCCAACCATCCTCTACCTTAGCTGCCTCATCAACCCAGTTCTCAGAAGGCCATGATCCATGAAGTCCAGGGGGCGTCGAAGCCTCAGCAAAATCCTTATGAGAACTAGCCAACTTCAGGTTCCTAGGAGAAACCTTCAAAAAAGGTGGAGGAACCACCACCTCCTCAGTGGTCAGTTCAGAGAGATCACATAATCCAATCTCCGCAGTACCTTCAATAGGATCAGTCTCTAGTGGAGTCACCTGATTCGTCGATTCAGAATGGATACTCTTTTCATTCTCATTCTTTGAATCAGTCGAATCTTCATAAGGTTGTTTAGAAAAATAATGTTCATGATCAGCTTTAGACCATCAAGAAGGTGAGCTTCTGGGTTTGGATTTCCCTACAGTACACCGGGCTGCAATGTGCCCCATCTGGTGACACTTTTTGCATCGAAAAGGTAAACCTTCAAAATCTAACATTTGCGTCCAAGAACCCCTTGGGGAATCTAGACAAATCACCTCAGGAAGGCTATTAGAAATATCCACCTCAACCATAAGGCGAGCACAAGTCAAGCGGTAAATCCTCTTAGTTTCATCATCCTCAAATAAAAACTCCCCTATAGCATTACTAATGGTTTTAAACACCGCTTCTTACCATAAATGTATTGGTAAATTAGGGAGCCGAACCCATACAAGGATCTTATTGAAGGTTTCTATGAGAGGTTTGAAATCCTTATGCCACTGTTTGGCCATTAGAGGGTATTTACCCTGCAATAAAATATTATTGTTGGATAGAATAGTCTTCCTGTCCTTAGGGATTTGGAATAAAGCTATAAAAAAACCTTTAACACAAGGGTATATTTCAACATCTCCATCAATCAGTGGCATCCAAGTATTGGAGATCCAGCCATGTAAATCAGCTAAAGATGGCCAGCAGCCACAAAATCTACAAATAGCCCCATACTTTGAAAAATAATCTACCCGATTAAAGATTACTTCAATAGTTTCAGGATCTAGATTAACCCTGACAGGATTTAAAACACTTACTGGTGAAACGCAGTATCTCCCAGCAGAAGCTTGATGTTTTGCATCTTGTATTTTAGCTTCATAAGCAACCACATCCACATAAGATCTTCCCTTTGATCCAAGGATAGAATGAGAAACAGGGGATCCTTTTGCTATTTTCGTACCTGGAAATGAACCCCCTTCCACAATAGAGTGGAAGATCTAGATTCGTTCCCCATTCCCAAGTGGAGGCGTGCGCTCAGCAAAGACCTCAGCCATGCCATCCGCCGTATCAATAGCTACCTAGTTTAGGGTATGATCTTGCGCTCATGCATGCACGCTCTCAGCGTTCAAAATTTCCATGCGTGTGCTCAGAAAAAAATTTAGTGTTAACCACACATTTTTTTCAAAAAAAAAGAATTTCATCTTATTTTTTTAGGTCAATCTATTATTTTGCACATTAGACACCATTTTCATTTTATTTTAATTTAACTCTAATTCAAAAAAAATTGTAAGTGAAGGTACATATTTATAAGTTTAATTTATTTTCTTCTTTCTACTAGAATTTGTTTGCTCAGTTTCATGTGTTGCTATGATTTTTATTAAAGCACCATCCCATGTTTCAATTTCATGACACATGATCAAATTCAAGTGGGGCATATGTATACACACAATATTTTTTAAAATATTTGTAATCAATCTCTCTAAGTGCACACATTAAAGGGTGCACCTGGAAATGGATGGGAAGACCATTGATTATTTGTAATATTATTGGTTAATTATTTTATACATAAACCCATTAAAAATATTGCTTATGAAAATCCCTATAAATTATAATCTCAATGACCACTAACTAATAAAAACCCCATTTTTTTACTCAATTGGCCATGGTTGACCTAGTTTCAAAAATTTATGGTCCATGTTACATAATTAGGTCCACCTAGGTGGACCTAGTTCAAGGCCAAATAATAAATTTTTAGAATTGGGTCATTACAAGATGACTTTATGGACTAAAATTTTTTAAGGGTTATGACCTATCCATTTATATAAATATAAACTTCACTTCAATCAAATAAAGAGTAGCATTCATTTTCACATTATTATATCTTACAATTATGTTGCATCTACATTTGACAAAGCCATTGCTTAGGGTTTGAGTTGGATGAAATATATATTTTATTATAGGAATTATTGGATATAAACAATAATATTTTATCATATATCTTATTTTAAATATAGTGTGATCCTTAAAAATCTACAAAAATCTCTTTCAAAGCACCATTATCCAAAGAAAATATTGAGACTCAACATGTTTATCCAAAGGTAAGTATCTCTAACTTTTTTTATTGCATTTGATAGATATATATTTCATAAATCAATAGGTTTAAATTTATAAATCATTGCTTAGGTTACCTACACACTTAGACTTAATGTATCTATAGGGTTTTATAGGCAATCTATCTTCCACCTTAGGTGATCTAAGTTGTTATTTTTATACCATGAATCCCTTGTGTGTTTTGTTTATTTTAACCATACCCTTTGTGTTATAATTTTTTATAACACTAGATTATATTTCATTGTATGCATTGAAAAACCTAGTTAGGGTTATTTTTTAATATTACT
>JARHVA010001324.1:185000-272500 GCA_037957365.1 Torreya grandis | reverse complement strand
TCTCTATTACAAAAACTGAGTTTGCGAGTGTCAATTATTCTAATTAGTTTTAATATTACCATCCTAGGATATATAACCTATAAAGCATTCTAATCTAGTACATGAGAAGGATCAACAACATACTTTTTAAGATAGGACACATGGAAAATGTTATGTAAGAGAAATAGAGATAGTGGAAAAACAAGCCTATATGTTATAGGATTGATCACTTCTATAACCTTAAAGGATCCCACATATCTTGATGAAACCTTCATTGATTTACCAAAATTAATCAATATTTTTTTAGGCTTAAACTACATAAATACTTTATCACCAACATAAATCTATCTTGATGTTCTCTTTAGATCAACATAACTTTTCTATCTATCATTGGCCTCAGCCAAACTTTGTCTAATTTTTCCAACTTGGTCTTTTATCTCCACAAACATTTTAGGTCCAAAGACTATTCTATCTCCTAACCTATCACAACTGATGGGGGTTCTACACCTTCTTCCATATAATACCTAAAATGGAGCCATTTTGAATGCTAATTTATATGAGTTTATATAAAAAATTAAACCAATGGAAGGTACTCCTCCCACTTGTGTTGATGATCTATGCAATACATTCTATGGAGATCTTATAAAACTTAGTTAACCCCTCTCTATTTTTTCATCTATTTACAGGTGATATGTAGTACTAAAATTCAATTTCATGATCAAATCTAAATTCAAAATCAACCAAAATATATAAGTCATTCTTAGATCTCGATAAAAAAATGATCATTTTTAGAAATCCATTCAATTGGTACACCTCTTTCATGAATCTCTTAGCAATAATTAGTGCATCATCAATCAAATTACCTGATATGAAGTGAGTTACCTTGGTAAGTTTATCAAATACCACCAAGATCATATCATGTTAGTTACATGATAACTACAACCCTAGGAAAAATTCCATACTAATTACTCGACACTTATATTTTAGTATAATATGAGGATATAATAATCTTGCTAGATGTACATGTTTAACTTTCACATGCTAAGTTCTAAACAATTAGATACAAAGTACATTACATCCTTTTTGATACCTTTATAGAAATAGAGAGCTACTATCTCAATGATGATCTTAGTTACCCTAGGATGTCCTAGATATGAGACATTGTTCAATTCCTTTAGTACTTTGGTCCTCAAATTATCTCTATCAGGCACATACATCTTATCATTACACCTTTAAATACAATCATTCTCCAACTTGAATACTTTAAACTTGGGATTATGACATCCTTTGACAATGATTTCTTAACCTAATAAAAAAATTCATCTCCAAGGGAGAGATTAATTACCTAATCACAAAAAGTACTCCTAATATTAGCCAAGGATACTATGTATGTTCTATGACTTAGGGTTTTACAACTAGGTTTTCCTTGCCCTTGATATAATTAGTATAAAAATCATAATCAAATAATATTTCTAACCAATATGACATGCATTCATGTTTGGTTGAGTAAACATATAATTGATTCCCAAGCTATTAGTCTTGATTTAAAATGGTTTCCCCAATAGATAATGCCTCCAAAATTATAAGGCATGCATTACTGTAGTAAGTTCCAAATCATGAGGGGAAAAATTCAGCTTATAAGGCTCAATTTTTTTATATTTTTATGTTACAATTGAACCATATTGCATAATAACTCCTCTAAATCCATCCCCAAATACATCTATGATTACTAAGAACTAACCATTAAGATTGAGAAATCTTAGCATAGGTGCCAAATTAGGCTTCCTTTTTATCTCCTAAAAAGCTTTTTTATACTTGTCTAACAAAATAAAACTCTAATTATTCCATTGAAGAGAGGTAATTGGGTTAGCTATATTTGAGAAATTTAGAAAAAAATTCCTATAATAACCTATGAATCCCATAAAATTTCTCACCTCATACACATTTTTAGGCACAACCATTCCATTATGGAATCTTTTCTTCATCGAATCAACTAAAATTTTATCCATAAAGATAATGTGTCCAAAATATTTCACTTTCCTCTAGAAAAATGCACATTTGGACAACTTAGCATATAATTTTGTCTTCCAAAACCACTACAAAACTAGTTCTAGGTGTTGAAGATGTTCTTCCTAATTCTTAGAATATATGAGGATGTCATCCAACAAAACTAAAATTAAGTGGTCCAGATAATCCTTGAACACACTTTCTATGATATTCATTTATATTATTAGAGCATTTGTTAACCCAAAATGTAACACTATAAATTTATAGTGCCCATACTAGGTTCTGAATGTTGTTTTGGGAATATCCTTATATCAAATTCTCAACTGATGATACCATGTTTTAAGATCAATCTTTGATAAAATTGTTTCCCCTCACATTTGATCAAAAATATCACTAATGTGAGCTAATAGATACATGTTCTTGATTTTCACCTTATTCAACATCATGTAATTAATACACTAGAGAAGAGTACCATCCTTCTTCTTAATGAACACTACTAGTGCACCCCAAGGTCACACACTCAATAAAATCAACCCTTTTAAAAAAATATCATGTAGTTGAGCCTTTAACTCAACCAATTATATAGTTTTCATCCTTTAAGGTGACTTGGATTGTAGTTCAAATCTAGGTATTATGTCAATTGATAAATCAAACTCACATTTGGGTGGTAATCCCAATAATTCCTCTAGAAACGCTTCCTAAAAGTTCTTAATAAAAAGATAATCCTCAATGGATGGTTATTTAGATTCCACCATCTCATTTATTTTAATAATAAAAACCTAACATTCTTTGATCTGAGCTTTTTTGAGTTGAATTTTAGAAATTTATCTAAGCTTTAACTCCCTTTTCTCACACTGAAGTTGTTTCTGATTTCCAAAATAATCTCAACACTCTACCTTCTCAAGATAACAATCAACCTTCAATTTATGCTCTACAATACAATTTACTCCTAGGATCACATCATATGACCCTAGTAGTTCAACATACAAATCCACTATTTCATTGAATTTAGGTAACCTAATATCAGCTTCCAATAGACACTTATGAACCATAACCTTTGATGCATTCCCATATTCTAATGACCATGCATTTGCCATAGATTCCATCTTTTCTAGACAATGTATTAAGCATTCTAGGAGCAAAAAAACATTTAGTAGCTCCAATGTCAATCAATATTAAAATTATATGATCAAATAAAATACTTGTTAGATCAATAAGAGAACCTTGGAATTCAATGTGATGATTGTCAATAACTGCATGAATCCTCTACATAAAATCTCCCTATTACAAAGTAACACCCTTTTTTTTACCATTTTATTGCCCTTGAGTATACTCTCTATCATAATTATCACCTCCACATATGAAGCAACTTCTAGGTGGTCCTCTCTTATATGACTATTAGTTTCCTTTGAAACCTCCCTTAAAACCATTTATGGGTTTCCTAGTTCCTAAGTTATTGCTGAACTTAGCATTTTGGTTCTTAAACTAGTTCTTGTAGTCTCCACCCCTCATCCAATTCTTCTTTTTGAAATTCATTTTAGGACCTCCAAACTTTTTCTTAACTTATCTCTAACCTAAGTAAGAGATATTAGCTTCTACTCCTACTTAACTACCTTATCAAATACCTGATCCATGGTATATGGCCCATGTACATCCACCTGATAACCAATTTAGGATTTTAATCCCATAATGAACTTTTTGATTCAAAACACCTCATCTACCTAATACTATGGAACATACTTTAATATCTTAGTGAATTGTACCCAATTTTCATTCACAAAAACTTCTCCTTGCTAAAGGTTCTAAAAATCCTTCAAATTTTGATCCAATTACAACTAAGGAATCCATTATGACCTAAATAATGTCACTAACTACTCCCAAGTGGTGGTGGTAGATACGAGGTTCATCTCAATCTTCTTATTGGCCTACTAACTTACTACTTATTTATCAAGATATATGCTCCTCATACTAACTTAGTGACTTTAGAGTAATTTTTAATTCTTAAAATACTTTTTTATCTTTGTTATCCATACTTCAACTCCATCTCCCAAAATAGTTCCATCAAACTTGGGTGGATTCACCTTTTTCATATCCCATGTGAACTTTACAGCTACTCAATCTCTCACATTTTGTGGCACCTCCTCATGCCTCTGATCTTGATGAATTTCCTAATTAGTAGGATGATATTCAGGTTCTTATTGAATATTCTCTTCAACATGACCTTGCACTTCTTACTCTAAGGTTGTGATTTGGTCCCTAGTTTTGTGCATGGATGTGGGGATTTGATCTAAATATGTAACTTTCTTAGTGCAAAATTGATTTGGATCCACTAGAGGATTAGTGTTTGAGGTAACTTCACCTCTAGTATACCATCCAAAATTAATATTCTTGGTTAATATGAGAATATTTTTGCATTAGTGGACTCATTAAGTCCTATTGTTTGAGCCTCAACTCTAATACCATAATGTAACAACCCCATTGGGTTTTACTAGAATACGATAACTTTTTTTTTAAATATTCACTCAAATTTATATTATTTATTCCATTATACTAAAATCATTAGATAGTGATATTTAACTAAATACATTATACTAGGCTAACCATATGCAAGGTCATGAGCTAATTTATTTGGATAATGATCAAAATATTAATTAGAATGTTGATGTACAAATAAATAATCCATTTATTTCATAAAATCATATTTAAAATTCATCCCATCTTGATATAATATTTAAATCAAATATTTTAATGATTAAACATAAAAAATAATATAGTTTTAACATAATACAAATAATAATTTAGAATGATACAATATTCCATGAAGCATACAAGTCTCATCAAACTCAAATCATCTATAAGTAATCATAAGTGTAGTCACTAGTAAATTAATCCTAATGGGAGAAAAATCATCATCCAATTTATTTTCCACACTAACCACACACTATTGATCCCCCACATAATATCCCAAAAAGGGAATGACCCTCCCTTCACGGATGGGTAGATAATGATGGTGAAAGAATCAAGAGTTACAACTAGAACATGTGTGTTATAAGATAACTATTACATGTAAAATATCATAAAGAAACCATTTTTAACATTATATCATACAAAACATGTAAACTAAATCAAATAGATGAAATGACAATGTTTAACCATAAACACTACTTTGGCCAATGTTTCTTATAGTTATTTGATCTAAAAAATCAATCAATCTCATACACAACACTCAACCAAATTACACCATCTCTATGTATTATTGATAATATTTAAGTGAAATGTATCTCACTTTTTGGGTGATTAATACTAGATTAGTTCCTATATTTAAAAATATTAAAACTAATAGATTCCAAAATGAGTTTTTCCCTACTAGCAGCTACATTATGTGCTAGTACAAGAAACTTACATTTATTAACATTTAATCCATTAAATGTAATTTAATAGTTTAAAACAATTAATTTTATTTATATCATATTATAACCATATTTACAGACAATCATACCATTTGAGCAAGATTATAAATGAAGATAATCATACCATTCAGGTCAGGTTAGAAATCTAGACAATCATACCATTCGAGATATCAATAATTAATAGCTCATTTAACAACCATTTTATTTCCTTTTCCTAATTTCATAACTAAACTATTAAGAAACTATTCAATGCTAAATGGGAAGATCTAATATTCTCTATTACTACACATTTATAAGTTTTTAGAATACATTTAATTCATTTCTAGTTTAGCATTAAGTGAGCACATGCATTTAAAACATCCTTGATTTAACATATAAATCATTTAATTTTCCATCAATATATTATCATACATTATACTCATCATATTTATTTGAGTATCATATATATATGGATTTTCTAAGAAAACTGTACTAAAACTATTGATTTTGACTGATATGGATGTAAAAAAACTATAGCTGAGATGAACTTGTTTCTTATTACTATAAAACTTGGGTGTTTTTTTGCTTGGAAAAGAGTACAAAAATGAGGACACCCTTGTGTTTTACACTAATTTCATTTTCTATCACTATTGTCCTCTGGATTCTAAACTAGGTGATCTAAATGCTATTGTTTTGACTACTAGGAGCTTTGATCTCTATGAAAAAACCATTGTTTGTTGTCCCCTATTTTGAGGGTAGGAATTATGAACCTATAATGACTACACTCAGAAGAAAGAGTCCTAGAAGTGTGTTATGTTGTATATATGCATGATATAGTAGTGATATTTGACAATATATCTCTAGATATAAAAAAGTTTATATTGCAAGATTGTTAGATCAACAGGGGTATGCCTAGATAGATATAACAATGTAAAAACATGTGAAATGTATATAAATATAATTGGAAATGTTAGATATTAGTTTATAGTCATTAGTTGTTAGTTTTTAGTTAGAAGGATGGAGTATGATGTCCATTATGACATCTAAGAAAACAAGGTAAATGTATGATATAGATCATGGCATTGTAAACAGGGATAGGCAATCAAGAAAGGAAACATATAAAGTAAGAAGAAAGAAACATACAGGAATGGCTAGGGGCCCATGCAAATAAGGGACATAGGTATATGTCACTTAGACTAGAAATAAATCATATAAGGCATGTTCAAATGCCACATAGACATACAATTTGAAATAAGCAAAGATTGTCACATAAAAGATTACATACAAGGGACATTGGAAAATCTCTCAAGGTATTCATACAAGAAGAAAAATTAGAACTAGAAATGCCATCACATAAACTATGTTAAGCAAGGAATGAAAGCAAGTAAACTAGAAATACAAATGCATCTAACTAATCAAAGCAAGAAGTGAAAGTATGAAAGACATGTTAGTACAAGACTAGGTATATGCTAAGAGTATACATAAGTACTAGATACTAGTGAAATATTGATATAGTAATTTGTGTAATCTAGTAATTAATGTACATCAGTATGATAAATCAGACTGTGTAGTGTAGGATTGATATAACCTTGATGGTGTAGTCATCTATAAGATGCCCCAATGGGTATGCATATCGATGTGTGTATTGAATGTATAAGTAGGAATGCCCACTCAATGGGTAGCATGAAGCTATCAAGTAGCTGGATGTCATTGTGCATACTCAAAAGAGATGAAGTGAAGCATGGTAAATTAGATAAATTGACATATGATAGCATGAAACAACAAATGTAAGTCCTAATATGATAGTAGTAATGTAAAGCATGGATAATACATACAATTAAAATGTATTTAGTATTTTGATATATTTAAATGTTTTTATATTTTGAAATTTTTTGTATTGTTTTTATGTTTTGATATAAGCTATGTATCAGAGAAACTGGGAAGAAATGATAGTAATCAATGAGTCTCGAATGAGACCCCCTATCATTGCATCCTGTATCGAACAAATGAATCATGCATGATCATGAGGCATGATTGAATGTCTAAGATTATGAAGCTCAAATATGTGTACAATGTAACTACTATAAAATATCTAAAGTATAAATTTAATATGGGGTCACCTTATATCTATGAGAATTGGATGCAACTTTAGGACTCTTAGGGACCCATCTAGAAGTAGGAGAATATTTTTAAACATGTGCTTTATGTGTAGATGCATGAGATGTCAATGAAAATTATCTAGCTATGAATAATATAGGTGGAATCTATCTAGAATATCAAATTTATGGAGGTGTGTGAACCTTCTATACTAGTTATGGATGCATCAACTGTGTTTGAATCTATACCTAAGGAAGAACTATAATTAGTGGGGAAATTGAAACCGATGAATGTAAAGTAGATGACTCTAGAATGGGGATTAGTAACTCATATGGAACTCTTCTAACTATGTCTCAAAATGATGCATCTATTTGTAGTGTGGCCTAGTGCCCTATGAAAATCACAAAATGCCTACTGATCATATCCCCATGAAATAGGCTTTGTTGGGTCAAATTATCAAATAAGAGGGAGATTAATGATGTTACATTCCAATAACTATTGTAAAACTCTATCTATAAAAACTAGTAGATTGGTAAATGAACGATGCGGAGGTAATGAGGAGGTGTTGATAAAACCAAATATTGAGGGGGATCTGAAGCCATATTGACTATTGGTTGATTATGATTCTTATTTTCATTAACTTTGACCTTATATGGGACTTCGATATTACTCTTGTTTGTTGTGTCTGAGATACTTAAGTACTTAAGTTTTCCCATTAAAATAAGATTTATTTCTCTTTCCTTTAGTGTAAGACACAATTTAGTGAGCAAAGAGAATGTTTTAAACATAATATATTCATGTAATGCTAGTATAAGGCTCTATTTAAAGATGTCATATAACTCTTGATCATCCATGGGGCTAGTTAGCTTAGCCAAAATAGTCTTGTATCTAAGAACATAATCCATGAGAAGATCATTTGAATTTTTTTTCTATTGTGTAGTTTTTGCATAAGAAACCTTATCACCAATGTTGATACTAAAATGTGCTAGGAACATGCACGTTAAAAGATTAAATATGGTGAATGACTAATTTGGTAGACTATAGAACCATTTTAATGCATAATCCTTTAGACTCTATGGAAATAGCTTGATAATTAGCCAATCATTGGGTACATAGTCCAAGCATGTTATGTCAAAATCTCACAAATGTGTCTCTGGATCATGATTTCCATCATATAAAGTGAGATTAGGTTGAATAAAATATTATGGTAAGGGTGTAGAAGAAATATGATGTTCCAGTGTTGTATGTAATAAATCCAAAGAATCTAATACTTGTGTAGGTCTAGAGACACCTTGCTCAAGATGTTTCACCTTGGATTGAAGATAGCTTATCTCTTACAAAAGGGATACCACATCAATATATATGGATGCATTAGTTGTATCTAGTGGCCTAGAAAGAGATTGGGATGATATAGGGGGTTGTTGAGACATAGTTTCCCCCATAGTGTCATTTTAAATTGGCTAATATTTGGGAATGGAAGACTCAAATTGGTTATCCTTTTTAATTTCCATGATATATTGAAAAATTAGTCTATGATCTTTAGGTTATTCTTTAAGTCTTTCTCTAAAATTTTGTAAAATAAAATATTTTTTGAAGACAAATCCATTATCAACAATAGGTGAAAGTGGATTGGTAGTCCAATGTGGTGGAGCACAAGCATCATTTTGTACATATTCATTGCTATTTTCATACTGCTCATTATCGGAGTTATCCTCATGAAAATTTGTGTAATTTGGATGTGAATCTATAACAGGAGTCTGATCTAGTTGTTTATCCATGGTATATGGTTGAGTTA
This sequence comes from Torreya grandis, assembly GCA_037957365.1. NCBI lineage: Eukaryota > Viridiplantae > Streptophyta > Pinopsida > Cupressales > Taxaceae > Torreya > Torreya grandis. The sequence continues at coordinate 263,233 of JARHVA010001324.1, read as the reverse complement.
AGGGAATATGATTGAAATTAGGAGGATTGCCACTAAGACTTGCACTAAATCTTGAGGGAATATATGCAAGTAACTTAGGTGGCATAAGGAAAACAACTTGTATAATAGTAGAAAAGATTAAATTGATATAATCTAAACAAGGAACAAGAATATACATAGAACGGATAGAGAGATCCCAAAAATGTAAGGTGATACCTCAAGAAGAAAATAGGTGCTAGTATATGTAACTAAGGATTTTTAAAAAATATTTATACAAAATACTATGAATTTTTTAATTTAAAATTGATTTTCTAAGTTTGATATGCAACTAAAAATTTATAAAATGATTGGAAAATTACTGGGAACTAGTTAATGCAACCAAGATTTTGGAATAAATTTTTAAAATTAGTATGATAATTTTAAAAATTTGATATGAATTTATAGAAAATTTTTAGAATTTTTATTTAAAATTTTATCAAAAATCAAAAAATATTTCTAAAATTAGCAATATATTTTTCCTAGTGTTTGGAATGTTTTTGTATGCAAAAAGGACCTAGTATGTGCAAACTATGGATTTTATAAAATATATTCATAAATTTGAAATTATTTTTTAGATTTATGATTTTTAAATATATGAAAAATTAGGAAATTATATAAAAAAATTATAAATAATTTACCCTAGGGTTTCTAGGGCTTTTGTGCAAAATTCAAAGTATGTCAGGTTCACCAAATTTTTATTATTTTTTAGAATAATGTCATTTTATTCCTAATTAATGAATAGGTTTGGAGTAAAGTAAATTAGTAAATAATGTGTAATAATTAGGACACTAATTTTATGTAAATAGATTATATTTTTTCCTTTTATAAAAATATTAATAAATGAGAGAAAATATGACTTCGCTTATTCTAAGCTTTTTAGTCTGAGACAGGGCATACGAATTTAGGTATATGACTAGGATAGTGTTGAAAATAGGTTCCTAAACTTCATTTTTTTATTATACATGAGTTACAAAATTTTTACACCCTAATATTTGGTAGTATGTCCTTTTTGGCATAATTATCCATGTGATCTGTGTTTTGTGGATTCTGCTCGGTAGGTTTATTTTACCCTGTCAGTGAATTATTAAAGCTTAGAAGTTTGCAAAGCTCACTATGTATATTTTTTAATTTTCAAAAGCCCTAGGAGATCTTTGTGATTGGATTTTAAAGGAAAATTTAGGAAATAGAGAGAAGGGGTTAGCGTGTAAAGGATACACTAGATTCACTTCACACCCCATGTGTGGGCACGCTACCTATATACCAATACTTCAAGGAACGATCAAGCTAATGTAGTTCTCCCATTGAAGTTCTTGGTGTAATTATATATCAAAATGCAACTAGATGTGAAATTGGGTGTACTTTAGATGGCTAGGGACTAGTGCAAGGGTTTGAATACTATTAGAAGGTTATGTGCAGAGAATAGGGAAAAGTGCTTGAGTGTACTTTCTTGTATTCTTTCTTATCTATTATAAATGAGTGCCAACCATTCTAAATGGACTTTAAATGGAATTTTATATGGAATTTAATGATCATGAGTTAAATTAATTCACATTATCCTAACATGAATTAGGATAAGGATCTAGGATAAAATGACCATTAGAACCTATTTTAAACTTGGACATCAATGCTAGAAATAGGACACCCTATATTTTATCACTCCTATTCAAGTTAGGAATTATTGTCTAAAGGTAATGAGACCTATGGGATGGATCTAGGCCTAAAAGAGATACCTAGGTCTATAAGGGTTAAGTCTAAAAGGATATGGATGATAGTGCATGAGTGAAATAAAAGTCTATCAAGGTTGTGCAAACAAGTAGGAAGACCTATGGATTTGATGTCATTAGCCACACTCAAGTAACCAAATTTTACATTTTACATGACTACAAGCTACATCTTATTGAATAATAACATTAGGGAAAGCATGTAATGTCAATTTTAAATATTTTATTATGCCTTCTATCTTTATTGGTGAGCCATATAATTGCAATACTCCTTTGGTATTTATCTCATAGATAAGACCAAGCTTGTTTGTAATTTGTTTGGGCATGATAGTGTTGTAAGCTCCACTATTGAACATATAATTATGGACTTAAAATTCACCTACTATCAATGAGAGATAAAAAGGAGGGGTTTTGTTTGATTTGACATTGGTTTTTTCTAGCTTTGTCATGTTATGTACCTATTAATCAGGTTAATTGATCTATTGGTCTAAATTAGCCAAGACATCTCTTTGTTTCTTAACTAGTTCTTTAGATACCTTAAGATCTAGAAGCTCTATAATAAGCATGCCTTTTTATCCTATAATTAAAAGGGGATACCACATGTTAATGTTAGAATTTGATTTCTTCATTTGATATATTATGCTAAATGAGGATCCACTAACCTTTGGCTAAAAATTTTGAGCCACTGGGTATTCTCTAGTTAGGGGTATTTGGGGAAATTTCACTGTCTCTACATTTTAAATATTCTATGTTATATAAACAACAACTTTATCCTTGACACTCTTTGAAAAAAATTTAGGAACACTAGAAGTATCACTCACATCTTGAGCTTCCTCAACTTCTATTCATTTAGCTTTAGTTAGAGCTACAACTTGACCATTTATGTTTCTAATTTTACCAACTTGGTTAAATGCAATATGATCGTCTAATTAGCAATTAAAATTGATAGCATTAAGTTGTCCTAGAATTTGTTGAGCTTATTTTTTGAATGCCATATTCAGGTCTTAATAGTAACCAACTTGAAGAGAGAAATATTCTTGTGTCATTTGTGGCATATTAATATCTTGTGATATCAAGGCTTGATTTTGAGTCAGTTGGATTGGAAAGTTGCCAACCTAAATATTACATCAATTTATTTTGAGGAATAATATATTTTGAACTAGAAGGTACATTGGGATCAAGGGCTACATATGGCTTAGTTTGGGTTATGTCTCCTTGATTTTGATAAGGTTACCTGTTGTCCTTGAAACCTTGATAATAGGGTTGTTGGTTATTGAAAGTCTAATAAGTGTTATGGTTTTTCTATTGAAAAGGTCTACCTTGGTAGTATTTTCTCTTAATTCAAACATTATAACATGCTTTTTAGATCAACAATCTCATTATCTTGATTAAGAGGAGCTATAACTTGGAATTTTAGAGATGGAATAGGAGATATAGATGGAACCTAGGGAACTTGAGGAAGAGGAATAGGTTGAAAATTTGGGAATATTGGAATTAGAGGCCTTTGTACAAGTTTACTAGCTTGTAATAATCTATTTTTTTCTCTTATTACATTTTCATAGGCATTTGGTAAGGTATTACCACACATAGAATATATCATGACACTTATATAAGAATTAAGGGCCTTAGATAGTATAAAAATACATACTCTAGAGATGTTCTAACCAATTTAGGGATCCTATTCCATGTATTTTGGAATTTGAGATTAAAATTAGACATGAACTCATCGAAGTACTTTTGCATGGTAGTTAGATGTTCAACCAAATATAGATGATCAGACTTGTCTTTAAATTGCCTAATTAAGGTTGAACATAAATCATCCCAAGTAGCAATGGAGTTTAAAGGGAGGTTCCTATACCATTACAATGCTTTTCCTTTGAAAGAGGTAGCAAGTAGTCTGATAGCCACATTATCTTCAGTAACATTATGAACATAACATAAATTGGCAACATATTGGATATGTTCAATATCTTTATTTTTATCCCATTCTCAAAGGGAAAATTTTTAGGGAAGACACAAAAATGTCATCATATTGGGATCAGTTTAGGGGACTACCCCCATTGAAGGGAACAAACACTTGATTTTTCATAGCCATTTGGGCAAAAGGGATTTAGCTTATGGGGATAATAGATTTGAGTAAAATAATAGAATGACCATGAGATGAATGTTGATTTGGAGGATAAAGTCTTGTACTACTGAATCTTGATCTTTTATAATAAGTATAAAGCAATTCAATATGTTTAAAAGGATTACCTTTACTTGATGATCTTGTTATAACCTTTGGCATGAATCACTGTCTATAAGATGTTATGAGATCTACAAATTGAAGGATGTTCAACTTTTGATGATGGTAGATGTATCCTCCTTTTGCAGTTTTTTCTTCTCAATATTAAAACATTAATCATTCCAAAGAAGATGGGTCCTACCAAGCATGCCAAAATTATTGGTGTTCTAGATTTTCACCCTAGTTGAGAAGGGGATTGTTTAGATCTCTTATTCAAATCTAGTCCAACATCAGACTGATCCTAGGCTATGGGTATCCTAATAATGGATCAAACCTATGGATAAGGTCAGATTCATTATGGATCTATCACCTAAACTAGACTTAACATAATACTTGATTTGAAAATGAGAGAGATAATAATAGAAATATATTAAATCATGTAAATGGAGTGATGCAATAGTAATTAGGACACTTATACTTTACATTAAACACACTACGAGAGATGTTCAAGACCAAAGAATATCAATCTCACATAAATATTTCATACTAAGGCATGAATCAATTATTAAACTAACATGAGAGGATAAACATCCACTTTGAAGCTAAACAACAAACTTTAAATTGCACTTATAATGACCTATGATAACTATCAAGCACTTTATGAAGGTGATAAAACTCAGACATAGACAAGGAAAATACATTCACTTAATTAAAATACATGAATTCATAGAAAATATTTCAATCTAGCGTAAAAAATGATGGAATTCAATCTTTATTGCATCAAAAGGTGTCATAGTACAAATTTTGGCATAGCCAAATCAAGTTAAAACATAAGAGTCTATTTCTCTAAAAATTGCCAGAGATTTCTTTCTAAAAAATATTGAGAGAGTGCTATATGTGGTAAAAGTTGGAACATATATAAATAAGGGAAGAGAGAGAAGTAACTATGATGTATTATTAGAATTTTGAGGATGTTTACTCATGACCTTATCAATAAAGAACAAATTTTGTAAAATAATTAAATGCCCATTACCCTTATCCAACTACTCTCTTCTTGGAACTCCATGTTATTATCTATTTGATCTAGTAATGAGGAACATGTCTTAGAATTGACATAATTATGCCACATATATTTTGGGTGGCCAATTATATTTATTTATCAAAATTGTGATCCTTATGATAGGTGCGACATCTCTCCATGGTTTGTCTTTGCTCGAATATCAAACATAGGGCCATTTATATGTGAAAACCAATCAAAATATTAGTTTTCACATAGTCAAAATATCCATGAAAACCTAAATTTTTTTTGAATTTGCTTCAAAATCAGTGGTCTATCTTCAACCTCTATATTAGGCCCTAAAAGACATATTTTACCTATATGCATCTCTATTATCAATGTTTGGTCCCACTAGTTCCAGTTGTATCTTGATCAAGCTCTAGTTACTTTATTTTTATCTTACCCTGATATAAGAATGTCTCATCTACATCCAATTAAAATGTCCTAGCATCACCCTTTGTTCATTGGCTATCAAAATCTAACTCAAATTATTGACATGTTGACCCTTCTCACTCCATTAGATCTTGCTTGTCTAGATGAACACTATCATTTATCTTCTACCAATTGAATGCACTATTGAGACTTATCATGCACACATTTTATTTTGAGAATCATTGATACCTTTGATCTTCTTTCATCATTAAATTTGAATGTATGGTTGAATGTGTGCCGTTAGATCTACCTGGGACCCATTGTTTGAAATCCAATGGTAAATTTGATTTTTGTGTGACCATAATTTGACATCCCCATATATGTATTTGAAGTCCTATATACCATCAAAGTTAATCTCCAATGGATTTTTTATAGTGGTTTAAAGTTGACATCTATGTTAATGTATCCCATTTATTTGACCAACTCTGAATATTATATCTTGAATAAAAATGATCATGGAGGGACTAAATTTTTCTTAGATGTTCCTGAGCTCAAAAGGATTATACCCACTTGATCCAATAGTTTTGGGATATTTCTAAGTGGAGATAAAATAGTATTAAACAATTTGGTTTGTGTGTCTTCACATGACATCCATGTGACTATTACTGATGATTTGAATCTCAATGGGTATTCATCCAGTCTTGAATTTGATACTTGTGTGACCATCTTTCTCTACATGGAAGAATTTATAACTCCATAACTTAAACTAGGAAGCTCATGTAGAATTTAAACTTTTAGGATATGTTCTTGGCATAAGCGACTTTATGGTGTTGTAATTATATTTCTCATGAGCCTTTTGAGATCATTTATAAAATGTGCAAGTAAACTAGTTCATTTTTTTCTTGCATGACATCTTGGCTATGGTTTGGTTCCTAAAATTTGTGTAGTCCATATTTTTCTCAATATTTTAAGGCTTTGATGATCTCCTAAACCTTCTACAACCTAGTTCATGTTCTTGGACACCATGAAAACTATTTGGACCCTTCACCTATAACTGTAAACCTATCCCTTGAAGATTAATTATATCACACTTTATGGTTGCCTAAGGTGTTTCAAAATATTTGAAAAATCTATATGATCTCCACTTGAGGTATATTTGCTCCTTGTGGCATTGGATCACTTATTTAATTAGGATATGATCCTTCCCTAGACTCTTAGATTAGGCACATTTTTGGTATGTAGACCAAATTTGTTTAAAATTTATCACTCTTGATTCTTGCATTATCATTATCTACCCATCCATGAAGGGAGGGCCATTCCATTATTGGGATATTAGGCATGAGATTAATGGTTTGTGGTTTGTGTGTAAAATCACTCAAATGATGTTCTCCCTCCCCTCAATAGTACTTCACTAGTGACTACACTTATGATTACTTGTGGATGATTCAAGTTTTATGAGACTTGTATGATACATGGATCATTGTATTATTGTATCATTGTTAATTATTATTTGAATTATGTTTAAAATTTACTATTTTATAAATTTAATCATTAAAACATCTTTTTGTAATATTGTATCAATATTGGTTGAATTTGTAAATATACTTTTATGAAATAAATTCAATATTTATTTATATATTAGCATTATACTTAATATGTTGATCTTTAGATAAATAGATTAGCTCATGACATTAAATATGGTTGGATTAATCTAATGGATTTAGTTAAATATCACTATATAATGGTTTTAGTATAATTAAATCTATAATTTAAATTTGATTAAATGTTTTAAAATATATCATTCTAGTAAAACTCAATGGGGTTGTTACATAGAATTTGCACAACAAGAAGATATTTAAGTTGAAGATGACATGATCTTGTTTATATTATTGAATAGATAATTTTAAAAACATGATATAAATGCATTAAGTGGTGAATAATCAATGGAAAAAAATATAAATAAAATAACATTTTATATTAAGAACCCTCAACATTTATTTCAAATATTCAAAAAGAAAATCCCTAATAAACCATGTCAAAACTTCAATAAATAAGAAGAGAAAATGTTTCCCACTCTATATGATTATTTAAATTTCAAAATATTGGAATAAAGTGAGTTATTGGAGGGATAATTTGTTTATACATAAGAAAATAAATAATCCAACCTTTGTCTTGGAAAGAAAGAGCATAGTTTACTTGTTCTACAAGATTGTTTAAATTTCATAGTCCTAGGAGAAAATGAAATATCAGAGAAACAACTGGTTGAACAAAATATAGAAAATGATAAAAATGTGGAATGTGATGTTTTTATTTATTAAGGAGAGGATAAAATTTAACCTACTTAATATAAATAATAATTTCCCTCTAGTATGAAAATGGATTATTTAATAGTCAAAAATGAATATTTTCTTGGTTCTCCCTTTTCATGTCTCACTATAGAATAATTCTATGGAGGATATAAATATAAAATAATCAAGCCCAAAAATTGTTAATAATATAGTATTTACAAGGTTTAAATCAAGGAATATATGGATATCGAACAAGAGGAATGGTTCCCAATATTCATTTCAATTGAAAAGGAAACTATCAATGTAAAATAAGTTGATGAATATGATGATAATAATTCATTAAAAAATGAATTTGTCTCTACCATGGGGGAGAAAATGCCTTCCCTTAATCCATTTAGGAGGATAATCATATGCTTTTTATAGTTAAATAATAAATATGTAACACACTTTTGTTTGATTTGGGTTATGTAGCTAACAAAAAATCAGTTGAATTCAAGACATTGGATAATCCTAATACTATTTAAGTATGCTCAAAAAATAATGGAGAGTTTACAGTGATACTATTTCTAAACATTAAGGCACTCATAGAAAATTTACATAAAAGTTGAATAATTAATAAATATAAGATACATTTAAAAAAATTGATTTAAATCATTCATGCCTTGAATAATTTGATATTCCCACATGGAATGTAAACCAATGTTGTGTTTCTCATAAATTTTTATGGTACAATTTCAAATTATAAATGGATATGTGGTTCCATTTTTCTCATTCATAATCATTTAACTATGTAAAGTAATTTTTTTTCATATTATTTCCACTTGCTTGGTAACTTTTTATAAACATGTTTAGGCCACATGATTCAAATCCATTTTTCCAAAAAAGACAAGTGCTTATTTTAACATGTTAATGGATTTTTATATTCCTTTTGTTCTCTTCCTTTGTTTTATAAATACTTATATTTTTCCTTATTTTTGATTACTTTTTTTTTCTTTTTTTAAATTTTGGCTATGTGTGTTTAATAAATTAATCCTATATAAATCATTCCTTTGTTTCCCCTTTCCTTAAATTAGCCTCTCATATCTGCTAGCTATTTTTAATTGTGTTCTTTGCTAGTAAAATTTTATTTTTATAATCATTGTTGATATTTTGATAATGATAGTATGGAGTATTAGATATTTTAATTTTAATTTTCAAGATGGCATGAGATAAGAAATTAGAGAAACATACTTTTTTATACTTGTTGATTTAAAGAGCATTGTTCATTATTATGACACGGTTGAACTCATTGTGTTGAAATAAGGAGTCTATATATGGAATGGATTTAATAAATTGTTATTAATTTAGCATAATTCATATAATTTTCATAAAAAATAAAAATATAACAAGTTATATGGACTTTATGTAATGAATTTTTGATCTTATTTTATTGTCTCCAAATTGGTGTCAAAAGATGTTGGACTTTGATTATTTTATTTTTTGACTCCAATTGCATAAGCTCCACTACCTATTTTATGGTGTAGAAAATTTGAATATCTTATCTTGATTCCTCAAAAAATTGAAAGCAATTTGTCAAATATATTATTCATATTCTTGAACCTCTCAGACCCATTATTGTGTGCAAGATTTTTTTTTAAAATAAGAGGCCTATACAATTTGACTATGGTAAGCTAAAAGAGCTTACAATAATACTCAAATGTTTGAAATAAAAGGGCCATAAATCACTGATATTTACAAATATGTTTTTATAAAAATTGTAATTAAGATATTTTTTAATCTTAATTAGATAAACTACTAAGTAAAATCATAATGTAAAAAAATGGCATAAATCACACAAACTAATTTATAACTTGCTAAATATTTAAATATGCTAAAAGAGGAAAATACCAAAGAGGAAAAAATTAGCTATAAATAAAACATGTAGGACTATGATTGTGACTATGAAATTGAATGGGTAGATAATTTAGGTAATTGGGAATCAAGAATATGACTTTGATTTATCTCTTGATGAGGTCATTCTACTTGGTCTGGGTTGTGTCGCACTTGTATTTTTAGGGTGCACCAGTAGCTAGTGGGGTTTGTATTTATGTGTAAAAATAGAATAGTGCACATTCATCTATTAATATTTTGTATCTATTATGTGTTTCTTTATCTAGTGTAGAAGTTGATGTGTACCTTCTTCACTTACAACCCTAGCTCAATAGGTAATGGGGAATAAAGGGAATAAATGGGGAAGGGTTTAGTGGATGAATTTATGATTAACTTTAATACCCCATGTTTTTAGTAGTTCCTTCATATCAATAATATTAATAGGGATAAAAATTCATATATTTATTCTATGATATGGTGGTTTATGTGAAAAAATGGTGTAATGTTATATGTTAGTGTAATCCTAGTGTACTTATGTGTTTTGACAATGACTTGTGACCTTGGAGATGTATTCATACTTATATTTGTGATACTAGGTTTTTATAGAATTTAAATAGGTAACAATATATGATTTCCTCTCAATGTGTAGTTATATGTTCTAGTTATTTTTAATGATGTGATCTTATAGTGAAAAATGGATGGAAAATGTGGCTTTATAGTGATAATTTTGGAATTAATTTGAATGAGAATTGCAAAATATGTGGAAAAACTTGTAAGTTGGATTTAAATTTGATCAAATATCCATTATTTGTTTTGAGGATGTAGTTAGAGGAATCAAACACTATCGATGAGAAAGATAATTATAAAAGAGTGTTATTGTCTTAGGAGCAAAGACAAATAAACTACAAATTTTGGATCAATTCAATAATGAGTTTAGGTTATTTGGAGTGAATAATAGGATTTTTTAGTGTTAAATATGATAGACGGTAAGGTTAATCCCTATATAGGTAGATAAATAATGGCTTAGATTCATGTAAATAGGCATGATCTAAGTGTGTATAGGAGGATGGTCATAAGTGCATTTTTTAGGCATAAATTTTAATTTCTCTTCATTTTCTACCCTTTTATTTATCACAAACACATATTTTTTAAACATAAAATCTAAAAAAAATCATTAAACAAAGTTCACCTACATATTAATATAAAAACATGCAATGGGATCCATAACTATGTTACAACCAACACATAAACTAAACTAAATGCATAACCCATTAATGGATTCTTTAGGAAGTAATTTTAACCACCAAGTATTTATATTAAATGGGTTGGTGTGGTCATATACACTCACCTCTATATATGTACTATGTTTTGACCTTCCTAATGGATTCACTACTAACTTTTTCCCTTTCCCAAGTACCTATAGAGGCTATAAAACAACTAGTACTTCATGGGTAATATCAATAAAGTTCAACAAAGAAAGGTAAAGTAAGATTAGATTTAGCAAAAGAATCATGATACTAAATTTACTTAAGTATGATTCACCAAATCACAACTAGCAGATATATATTAAAGGAAATGAACTATTTCCAAAATCAATGCAAAGAATTTGAATACCTTTTCATTACATAGGCAATTGGTGTAGTAAGTTTGACACAACAACTATAGAAAATATGCAAGCTTTGAGGGATTTTTCAACAACCATGTTTCATTTATGCTTTGGAAATAACTTAAAATTTATAATTAGGGTACAAGTTCATGACAATATTGCCTAGGATTCTAAAATGTCTTATGTTAGATTTAAATCTCCTTTATTACTAATATAAATTCCTCATGACTTAATCAACTCAAATCATACAAGAAAAAATATACATATGTTAACTCTAACTTAAATATATTTCTTTAAGGTTTGTCTATTAATTTAAATCTATTATCTTAGCCTAAGCATTTATATTTCTTAATTAAAGATTATATCTTTATCAATCATTAAATCTAAGATAGATTCTTATTATGAAAATATAAGTTCATAATCAAGGGAGAGAATTTAAGGATACAAATCCATTAATAAAAATATTCAATGATTTATTCCAAACATATAGCATTTGTTCCTCAATCACAAGATGATTATCTAGGAATAGCCATGTTCTTAAGAAATTACATTGAATTACATTATTGATAATGTAACTTTAACATAACATAAGGATAAATTAATCCTAATGCTAATTAATTATAATGAATTGATATATGATCTACCCATACATTTCATGGCATGTATAAGTACTTATTAATTAACATGAACATATTATAATCAAGGAGATAAGTTCATATTAAATTACTTAAGTAATTATTCCAATATAATCTTTGTCTCACATTTCATCAAGTTATTACAACTTTTCACATAAGTATTAAACTGAATTCAATCCATTAATTTACCAATTAAATTACAAATATTTCATTTAACTAACTATGTAGTTATAATTCAAACTTTAATGAAGTATCAATACATTAATTAGTTAATCCATGTAACATTAGGATTCATAATCTATAGGGATTTGAAATTTTCATTTAAATATAACTTTCAACTTCACCCAAATTATCCTAGTACAATAGATATAAAAATTAAACATATCAGATGGATATTGTAATCTAGCTTATAAAAACTTATGATTATAAAGAATCATACAAGTAAATTTAACATATTAACATTATGTCTCATTTTCTTATATTCTAGTAAGGAAATAATCAAGCCATACTAAAGATATAATTTACATATATGTTTAAACACTAGTATTTTCATAATAAAATAACTAATTATTTCTCAATCACTATACCACTAATTTATAAGTACACTCTAAGACATGATTACAAAACAATTCAAGATGTTACAACATTTAATGAAAATTCTCAACTACTTATTCCAAATAAGTGATTAGCTACCAGAAAAAGATAAAGAATTCATAGTTAGATTCATCTATCAAGGTATTAATGAAAAATATATATTCATAACAAGTTAGTAATGCCAAATTAATCAAATAATAAAATGACCAACTATAATCATTTCATGAATAAAATATACATGTCAATGTTACATCAATTTTTATAAATAAAACTATGACAAATAACATGAAATTCAACTATAATAATTACATAACATTTTAAATTCATTTTGAGATAACTCCCATAGCTCAAAGTAAGAATAAAATAATCTAATCATTTTATGTAATCCAATGAAGATAATTTCATGTTGCTAGTCCTAATGAGCCCAACCATAAGTGGCCCTAAATTACCCCAACCATTAGTTGGATATGAATTAGGGTAGGAAAAAACTAACGGAGAAAGTATTACAGAATAATTGAGATTGAAAGCAATCTAATAAATGACCAACAAAAATAAAATGAAACACATAAACTAACCCACCAAGATCTATTAACTTGGTACCTGATTACGACTATAGCTCTCTTCTTGCGCTTCTCAATTTATGGGCCATATTTTATTTAATAATGTAATATGGAATGTAAATATAATAAACTACATGGAATTAATCTTCACGTACTAATTTAATAGATGTTTAAAACCCATAAAAAGAAGACAACAAACTTAGATAGCTAAAATAAGACTTATGTAAATATTAAAGTGACATTAGTTACAAAACTTATCCTTACTAAACATAATAATAACTTAATATTTAAGTGATAATGATTTACAAAATTAGAATAATTAATAGATTAGTTACCCCAAAATAATTCAATGTAATCGTGAATGATAATAATTCTAATTATCACTTCCAAAATTAATCTAATAATTCAACATGATTTCATAAACCTTGGTTAACTAGTCATGTACAAATAATTCCATAAAATTCAACAATCATATAGGTAGAATAAAATAATAATAATAATCATTTATTTTATAACAAACCTTGAAATTATTTAGAACCCCTATGAGGACTCCTTATGGTCCTTGCCCCTATTTAGGCCATAATTCAAAATAATCGGTAGGCTTTTTCATTTATTTATTTTTTAAATTTATTTCCTTAAATTTATTTCTTAACCTTGACTACACCCAGTTAGGGTTTACAAAAATAATAAACCAAATCAAAACCCTAATTCATATTTAACATAGCCTAGTTGTATGGTTCAAAGTTAAATTCAAAACTAAAAAATATAACATGATTGAGCCATAGGGGTTTCAAAAAAAACATTATCTCAAAACAAATAGTACAATCGAGTCAATATCCAAACACATAGTCACCATAAAGTCATAATTTATTTCTATAATATGCCATAGTCCAAAAAAATAAACATGATTGAACCATAAAACACAATCATTTAAGTAAGGCTGTAATGGATTTTTAAAAGTAACCACAACCCAGTCGATATTTCAACTTAACAATATAGTAGGCACAGTCAATAAAAAACTCCAACTATGATTTTAATGAAATACAACACAAATAAACACACATAGTCCATTTAATTGAGCCATAGCCTAAAATGGATTCAAACAAAACACAACATAGTGATTTAATTAGTCATTTAAACAAACACAATAATCTTTAAAAACCAATGCTATAAAAGCTTAACCCAGCCATGGCTAGGTCATTCAAGGCCACCATGAACAAAAAAAAAATAGTAAAATCAATATTAATGGCCCTAGTTATGGTTTTACCTAAAATAAAATGATAGAAATTAATGTAAATATTTTGTCTAAGGCCCTAACATTTTTCCATTCAACTATATTTATAGAAATACAAATAATTTCAAATACATAGTTAATTAGTTGATATAACTCAACCATAATAGGTTTTTATACTATTCCAACCTCTAAGCTCAAAATATCATATGTATTCACATAAAGTAGTCACATAATAAATACAAAAACAAACCAAAGGTAACTCTTCATAACTCTTGCATGACTATAAAAATTAGTACATCCAATTACAGTTCTAGTGACTAAAACACTCATGCAAAACTATCTCACATTCCCTTTGGCCTTCATACAAAAACATTTGGAAAATTTTCCCCAAGGTTTGAAACCCTCCAAGTATAATTTATAAAATTAATGCAACAAAAACTAAAAACCAAATGAATCATATCGACCCTCTTGCATGGTAATGTGAGCCAATGACATAACCCCTAAGTCATTAGCTTTAAATAAACACACCTAGATTAATGAGCATGACCTCCATGTGGGTCTATAATTCTAACCAAAGTCCCAAAGACAAATAGTGGATTAAACCAACATGCAAATCAACCAATCAAAAAATGCAAATCAAGGTCCATTTAAATAATGTAAAACCATAGTGCACATATTTAAGATTCCTTAAATATAGTCTACAACCATAAAAGGCTATTTTAAAATAATAAGTCAATAACCTTAAATATAAATGAGAATGAAATAAGATTAATATCGAAAAAATTGATAACATGATTAGTTAAGTGACCAGCTAGACTATCAAATTTTATGAGCAAGGGGTCCAAGAAAATACACAACACCAAAATCATAAAAAATGATAAAATTAATAGTCTCCAAATAATTACAACTCAAATAATTATTATCAATCAAATGATAACGTTAAATATAATGGTGTTTTCAAAAATTTAAAAACTCACTCAAATTAACTATTAATGAAATTGATCATAAAATGATAACACATAATAATCAATTAATAAAAACACAATGCTAAAATCATTTATACTGACAAGCTCAAGTTTATGTTGAAATTCATGATTTTGTTTATCTATTTATTTATCCATGTTTCCCTATTACTCGAGTCTAAACACAACCTATCTCATGTACCTATCCCTACAATCGATAAATAGACTATCAACATCATTTTGACATTTAATTATAATAAATGCCATAACAACATTTTAATAATACACCAAATTGAATAATGAATCAGTACACATTAAGAAATAATATCAAATTCTATAATGAAACATAATCCATAATTTTCTTATCACTTATAATGAAAATTTATCAATTTAGGTCATTAATCTATATTACCATAGTAGAACAACAAAATATATCTCAAATAGTTCACAACTAGACTATATCAACACAAATGAATTAAATGCAAGTCACTTGGGGTCATGACATCCTCCCCCAATTGGAAATGAGTCATCTGGGTGATTGAAATGACTAAGGATAACATTTATCTTCCTAACTAGCACTTATTTTTGATATAGGATCCCATTGAACCAACAATTAGGAAATCTCATGATTTTGCAGCATAACTCTGTGATGTTCTAAGATCTTCACTAGATCCAACTACATCTTTTCCTCTTATAAAACTTGAAGATGAGCCCAATAAAAAACATGAGATAGATCAGGAATATATTTTTTCAATAAATAAACATAAAACACATCATGAATCCAACACAAATAATATGGAAGGGCTAGTTGATAGGCAAAAGGACTAATTTTCTCCAAAATTTCAAAAGGTCCTACAAATCAAGGGGATAGTTTGGAAGACTTTAAAAATTTAATTGAAGTTTTATACATTCTTACACACAATAAACCTTATATCACATAAGGAATTCATGTGGTGTCCTTTTCAAATTAGCATAACTCTTTTGTCTATTTGAGACAACCTTTAAATTTTGACTTATATTTTCCATTTGCTTATCATAATCTTCCAAAACATTAGGACTAATAATATTCCTATTTTACAAACTTTAGCATCCAAGTGGATTTATACACTTGTAACCATATACAACTTCGAAAGGAGACATTTTAATCATTTAATGATACATATTAGTATAATTAAATTCAACTAAGTGTAAATAATCTTCTCGTTTATCTTGTTTATCCATTACATACATTCTTAGCATGTTTTCCACAACCCAATTTAATTTTTATATCTTACCATCCATTATTTAGGTGATAAGAGGAACTAAAATTTAATCATGTATCAAAATTAATATTTAGAGTTTTCTAAAATATTGAAGTAAAAATTTTATCTCGATTAGAAATAATAACTTTAGGCATACCATATAAGCATACTATCTCTTTCATAAATTGTGAAACAAACATATTTGCATCATCAATCAAATTTATAGCAATGGAATGACCAACTTTTTTAAATTTATCTATTACAACCAAAATATTATCATGTTTTCTTTTAGATTTTAGTAAACCAACTATGAAATCCAATGAAATCATATCCCATTTACCTCATGGTAATATTGTACCCAACATCACCATTTTCCCATGAGGAAATGGAGACCCACCTTGTTTTTTAGATTTTGGCATTGTTTTTGAACCTCTCTATTAGATGTTTATGCAATTAGCCTTCATACTTTATGAAATTTGGCATGGTATTCATATAATAATTTTAGGGACTAACTACACTAATGCATTTTAGGAGTTCTAGACTATGTAGATTTGTTTAGGACTTATGTAATTTAGAGGAATTTATTTAGGGTTCATTCTTAACAAGGATTTTTGTTTGAGAATTTTTTTCAGATATTTTATCCAATAAGTTTGATTTTTAGGTTTTATGTATCTAATAATTTATTAGGTAAATTTTCAATGTTAGTTTGTTCTCAACATTTTATCTATTTGGACTTCCAATTTTTGGTAATTTTGTTCCAAAAGAATTTTTTTTTGAATTTTTTGTTTGAAAAAATTTCCCAAATTTTTTTTCTTGAAATAATTCATTCTTATCGAACTTAATTTTTTTGGAAGTTTTTTTGTGGACATTTTGTCTGACAATAATTAGGTCTTTGAACTTTTTGACATAGATATTTTTTTGATAAACCAAGAGCTTTACAAGCATATTGTGGGATTTTTTCAATAGATATTTTGGCCAAGAAAAATTAGGTCTTCAAACATTTTGTTGCGAGTCCTATTTAAATACCAGTCCCTAACACAAAATCTGAACAACCTATTCCCTAGTGCAAAAGTTCTCACTTTACTTGATTGAATAAAGTTAAAATACTTCCTATCAATATGATATAACACCCCACCAACTCATACCTTAGTATATAATATTTATGCTAAGTCCTTCTATGTCTTATGGTTCATGAGGGATATTTTATTATATTTTAAGATTAATCTAATTTTTTATCCTAAAGTCCTAGTCATTTTTATTACTACAACTAAAAAATTAGGATAAAACTTTGCTAAGTTATTTATAGAATCCAAATACTTGTGTCTTTTATTTTATGCTTGTAGAAATAACCAAGTCCAAAGGCAGCAGCTGGTGAGATCTCAAGGCTTCAAAAGGAAATCAATGACCTATAGCTAGAGATTGAAAGTTAAAAGGTCTAGAATTTTGATCTACGATGTGGATTAACCTGAGCATCAAAGATCAAATAGAGAGCAAAAGGTTGAAAGGTTAAATAGATCTAAAAGAACCATGAGAGTGACAAATGTCACCATCTTGGTGGGTATCCTAAAGATCTCATGGAGATCATAAGTTCAAAAGTCAAGAACCCCAAAACAAGTGAGGATTCACCAAGTGGCATGATCCAACAACTCAATGGTAAAATCCAATGGAACACATTTGCTCAGGTGGAAAAGATCTGATGGATTGTATTTGATCATTCAAGTATGGTCTAATGGTCAAAATAAAGTTTGAAAATTCAAAGGAACTCAAAGAAAGTGAGGGAGAAACAAGTGTCAAGCCCATGGCTCATGATTATATCTTGATCATATTTTAAAGATCCAACAATACCAGCAAAGAGTTGATAATTTAATGGGGCTAGAGATCTAACAAGATGCTTCCACATGGTATGATAGTGCCCAAATGATGAAAGGATCTTAAATATCATGAGATGTTACCACATGGCATAATATCATGAGTTTGGAGATGAAGATCAATGGCTCAGTATGAAAGCTAATACTAGTAGTTTCCAAAATAGATCAATGATGCAAACTTGATCTGACTTGAGAGCACATGAGCTATGGACACATGTCCAAAGGTAACATAAGTCATGTTTTTTAATCAAAGAGAGCTTGTCATGGGTATTACATCATTGACATGACATGTTAGATTCCTAAAATAGTGAAGATCGTAAATGTGAACACATGTGTCTTAGACTTAATTTGGTTAAAGAATATGAAAATTAACATATTATAATAGAACAAAAGAAGGTTGTAATTATAGAGGCATATCAAAGGTTAATTAATTTGAAATGGTATATTATTTTTAGTTAAAGACCCTATAAATCCTTTCAAAGGAATATTCTATTGTGTAAAGGCATGGGTAACATGTAACATATAGTTTAGTTAGGATAATAATAGTTAAACAATGTCATTGGTTATGAGTCATTAGAAAAGGGATACTTATCCTTGACATGTGTCTCAGTTCTATTTGAAATGACTAACTTAAAGTATCTAACAGGTTGTTCTCACAAATTATAAAATAAGGTATTATCATTCAATACATATATTTTTAGTTTTCATGTAGTTCAAGATATAATTGTAAAAGTTTCCATTCTTTGTATACATGCACATTTTGTATATCATTTACAAAGGCTAAATTAAAATTGTAATTGAAAGTAGAGTCTTATACAGTTTTGAACATAGTTAGAACTCAAGTTCTGACTATCACATTTCGTGACTTTGCATGGACTTGGAGGATGAGGCATCCCCTTCCCCAAGCCTATATAAACAATTATAATCCACTAGTTAAAGGGTTTATAAAATTTTCATTATATAGTATCATCATCAATTTTTATTGTTAGTGAATTTGTTTGTGTATTCTCTCTCTAATTTCTAAGTAATTAGGCTTATCTTCATTTTATTATATGACTCAATAATTTTTACTGTGCAATAACTACAATGAATTATTTTTTATTTTGATTGATATACTAGTCTTATATGTGCAATAACTATTAAAGGATTAGTAAATTACATTGATTACAATCAATTAGGTTGATTGATTCATATTTTTAAGTGTGTATAAGTTTTTTCTTAGATATAGTTTCCTATGTGTGTGAAAAAATTGCTTCAAATATCTCATTATCCTGAGCCATAATCTCTTAATTAAGGGTGTTAAATACTCTAAAAGGGGAAACCTTTAATTGGGGCTTATGAGTTTTCTATATCAATATCCAATTAGACTTCTAAACCATGTCTTAATGTTAGTGTGCAATAGTTTCTTATTATAGGCATACATTTTGGAAGCACTTTTAAATTTAGAAACCATCCAGAGAGGGGATTCTTGAAAACACATAATATTATTTTTTACATAACCCTCCCCTTTTTTTAAGTTTGTTTTGAGATCAACCCACTTTAGATTAGTAACCATCCATCCATCCAATTCACATAGAGATTCAGTACTTTTTAAGATACCACATTTCCATCCAAAAATCTTATCAATAACTCGCATGCCCTATAAATTATTGCATCAATAGGTTGTTCAAATTGCATACCTATAACTCATGCCCTAGAGTGGAGTTTACCTTAATTAAGATCATAAAACATTATAGGTTACCTTGTTGACTGTGGTGTGCATAAAAACTGCATCAATAATTTCACTGATTCTAGAAGGAAGGCCCTAACCTCTGATAATTATAGCTATTCTTTGCATAGAGTTCAACTAGAGTCACCTAGTAGAGTGACTAGATCTAATTCCTAGGTTGGTTTTCTAGTCTCACCCTTTTCAAATCATATAAGACCTACAAACTAATATCCCTAATTCACAATAATCCACCTCCCCTAATTTTTAACCCTTTACCTATAAGGAACCTTTTACCAGTTAATAAAATAATGACTTAACCACCTTAGTTAGTTAGATCTACTATTGCAGTCCTAGGAGATGTGCATTATTTACCTACGAATCCTAAGAAGTATCTACCATCTTTTTTTCCTTCAAGAGCAAGGATAGTGGAAGAACATATCAAATATTTCAAATCTAATTTGAGATTAAGGAATGTTTTTAATGAATATGTTACATGCATATTATTCCCTTTTACATTAATGGGCATTTCCTATGATTTGTATTTAAATCTAATGGATAATTCCACCACTTCTTGGGATGGATGTCAAGTTGATTTTTTTTCTCAATTTGGATAGGTTACCAACCCTGGTCTAGTATAAAAACACATTACTATCATGAAAACAGAGACTAATGAGCTAATTTGAGCCTTTAATACATGATTTGAAAAGATGTACAACTGGTTAACCCCAAGGTATAAACCACATGTTGCATTAGCATTGGAGATGTATAAAAACACCCTAGACCCCATCATTTCCATGTTCCTAAGAAGGGTAGCTATTGCCAATGATTTGGCATTAGCATATTAAGAAGCCATAAACATAGAAAGATAGATAAATCCATAAATTATAGGCGTATCTAATGTTAACAATGGATTCCCAACATTGAACCTAGTACCACTTGTAAATTAAAATGTTCTAGTATGCAATCAAAACTAGCTCTACACACTACCTCCATTAATGTAGACAACATAGTCAAACTATATATTCTTGAATAATCATACACTAAGCAATGGTTACCAGTATAATTAACAACCAATTATACTTCCCACTTTTGTTTTATAATGTACTGACTCTATAAAGGTAGAAGTGGATACTATTCAAAAGATGGTTCAAAATTTGAGCAATAACTTCTTAAATATATAACAAAGGATGGGCAATACTAATGGCCCAAATTTTAATCAAAACACTAGATTCTATACATACAAAGAACCATTCAATAGGCTTACAAAAAATATAGAGTAACCCAACAATATTTGAGATATTAACATTTTAGAAACAAATCTTCCTTATTGGTAAAAAATTCATAATACTTCCAAGCATGGTGAGCTCAAGTCTGTTGAATTTTTTGCAGCATTAAAAATCTTTCAAAGAGAGGTGGTTAGACAAAACTAGATGCATAATTTGCCCAAACATCATTCAAATCTTGGACCTTCCATCACTACCATGTTTTTTAAAAATCATGATTTTGCCTTTTTGGGTGAAGATGTTAATGAGCCAGAGGATAAAACAAATGAATTTCATGTTTTTTGGCAATTCTATAAAGGTGGATACAATCTAAGGAATAAGCAACCACTCATAATGTCAACTCCTTCAAATACTACTATAATTCCACATAATCCTAAATATGATAATGATCCACCTCCTCTAAGAGGGAGTGATGAGCCTCAAACCAAGGAAAAACCTATCAAGGGAGGATACAACATTATCAAAGACATGAAAAAGATCAAAAGAAATATAAATCTCCATGAGTTAACGTAGATTATTGAACAAAAGGATTTAATCTATAAGTATATTATGGGGAAGACACCTATGAAGAAAGTGAAAGCATCTATGTACAAATCAAAATCATCTAACACCAATGTTATCTACAAGAGCAATCTAGAAGTTCCACCCTTATTACTAACTATTAGGGTATTTGGTAAGAATATTCATAATTGTTTAGTTGATTCTAGAGCATTTGCAACTATCATGCCTACTTCCATATGTCAAAATATTAGTTTAATGTGAATCCCTTTAAAGAGGATTATTTAATAATTGGACAAGATACTAGTGCCTATAGTTGGTGAACTAAGGGACATTCATATCCAAGTATCATATGAACCATGCATTCAAATGACCATTGATATCTTGGTTATGGACATACTTGAAGGCTATGGTCTACTATTAAGTAGAGACTAGTCCAAAAAACATGACATGTATTTTTCTATAGACTTCTCTCATATATGACTACCATGCAGAAGAGTTACAAATCAAATTAGAATTGATAGAGAGATAAGAATGAAGCATCACATCATATAATATAATGTCAATAATGAAGAGGTAAAGTATAAGTCTCCTAGATTTGGTATTTATACTTTCTCTACTAAAAATCAAGTATAAAATTTAGAACCTAAAGGTTCCAAATAGATATGGAATTTACACTTTGATGCTGCTAGATCCAAACAAGGATCAAACACGACAATCAAGTTGATTTATCCACAAGGTAAAAATTTCTTGGTAGCATATATATTGCATTTTCCATTCAAAAATAATAGATCTAAGTATGAGGTGTTAATTCTAAGATTATAATTTACACTTAACAATAATTTAAAACATATATTAGTATTTGATGACTCAGATCTGATAGTTAACCAAATCAAAAATAAATACCAATGCAAGATGTCTTATTTGAGAAGATACAAGCATAGAGCATGGGACCTGATTGAAAGTTTTGAATCTTTGAACATAATGGCCCTTGCCAAAGATAAAAATCTAGTTGTCAATTCACTAGATGTTATTGCTACTAATCTGGAGCCCTTTCAAGAATCTAAGGTAAAAATTTCTCCATTGAATTTGTGCCTTGTCCCTCTATTCCTGCTAATGTAGAAAATTTCCAAGTTTTTGATGACAACCAACAAATTATCTGGTTTCTAACAAATTTAGGGGAATTTGAGTCCCCAATTATTGATGACAAGGACATTAATCACCCCTATCAAGAAGAATCAGATAAGGAAGGTATTCTCCAACTCAAATAAAATCTCACCCCAACTAGGTTGGTCTCTTTTGAAATGCCATTTGTTATAGAACCTTAAGCTCAGTAGCTTAGGTGACCCAAGGTTAATGAATCAAACTACAAAAGAGAAAATATAGGAGATGAACATAGCCCATGATATGTTAATATTAATCTCAACTACACCCTAGAAGAGAGATAGTGAATGAAGGACTTAATCACTTAGTATAGGGACATCATTGCTTAGACATATGAATATTTGAGAGTATATGACTTGCAAGTCATTATGCATACATTCCCCTTTAATCCAGATCATAAGCCATTTAGATAAAGGCAGAGACTAGTCAATCCTATTTTGGAGCCTCTCATCCAGAGAGAAGTAGAGAAGTTATAAAGTATAAAAATCATCTTTCTAGTAAGACATTATACTTGGGTGGCCAATTTGGTCCTAGTAAGAAAGAAAAATGAGATAAAACTATGTGTGGAATATAAGAATATAAATTTTAAAAAGGATAATTATCACCTGCCTTCTTTGGATGAGGAGATATAGATAGTAAGTGATTCTAAAATGATGTCCTTATTGGATGTATTTTTAGGCTATAACCAATTACTAGTTCAATCTAAGGATAGAATGAAGACTGTATTTACCATAAAAGTGGGGGAATTATGAATATAAGAGGATGTCATTTGGCCTAATATATGTAGGTGATACCTTTCAATGTGTTATGGATCATGCATTCAAAGGACTAATAATAAAATGCATAATCATTTATATGGATGATCTTATGGTGTTTTCAAAGAATAGGGATGATCATATAATCCACAACTAGTCCATATTCAAGAGATGTGAAAGGTTTGGTGTTTCATTAAACCAAAATAAGAGCATATTTTGAGTCACTGAAGGGAAGCTCTTAGGACACATCATCACCAAATATGGAATCACTATTGAACCAGATAAAATTCAAGTAATTTTGAATATTACACTACTAAAGAGAAATAAGTAGCTCAAATCATTATTTATAAATATTAACTTCATAAGGAAGCTCATCTCAGGAATTATAGAGATTATTAGACCCTTGAATTCCATGATCAAACATGATGGTAAAATAGAATGGATGACTAAATCCTAAAAGTCCTTTTACGACATTAAAGAATCCATATCACAAGCTCTAATATTAATCAGTCCGAATTTCATGAAAGATTTATACTTGTATTCATTCACTTTAGAACATACAATTACTATTATCATAATGAAAATAAAGATGATATTGATAATCCAACTGCATTGATGATCACAAATCTAAAGGATGAAGAACTCATGTATTCCATTATTGATAAAAAAATTCACCCTTGTCAAAGTAATAAATAAATTTTGACACTACATCTTGAGGAATAAAATCATTTCCATTATGCCTAGTCTTGCTATCAAGATCACCCTAAAATATAATGAATTATGAGAATGTTGAGGCAAGTGGATGGAGAAATTATAAGAATTAAATATAGAAATCAAGACTAGAAAAATCATCCAAGGTAAAGGAATCGTTCAAATCATGACTGAACCTGATCCATGCATCACCATTGAAGAGATATGTGAGGCTCAAGTATCTAAAGTAGAATGGTATACAAGTGTCATATAATATTTTCTTATAGGTACTTATTCCCCAAAACATAATAGAGAATGAATGAGATCATTGAGGCTTAAAGTTTCTCAGTATATGATTAAGAAGGGAGTTTTATATAGAATAAATTATGAAGGTATTTACCTCAAGTGTGTGTCTATAGAGGAAGCTAAAGAAATTTTTAAAAAATTGCATCAAAAAATAGGTAGTGGTCATCTCTCTAGGAATACCATGGCCCATAAGATTTTAATAATGGGCTATTAAATGGCCAAAAATTTTCAAGGATGCTCATGATCATGTCAAGACATGACATAAATGTCATCTTTAGCCAAAAGGGAAGTACACATAGAAATGCCTTTACATATAATTATTGAATGAAGGCCATTTTCCCAATGGGATTTAGACTTCATTGGTGTCATCAACCCAAATTCCTTAGTAGGCCATAAATTCATGTTTACTACTATTGACTACTGCATTAGATGGACTAAAGCCATAGCCACAAAGAATTCTAGAGCATAAGATGCGATTCATTTTTTGGAGGAACACATAACAACTAGATTTGGCCTACTTATTTCTTTGGTTCATGATAATGGACTGGCTTTCACTTCAATAGAATTTATTAAGTGGGCACACAATAACTATATTATTATCAGGTTAGCTTCTAACTATTATCCCTAGGGAAATGGATTGGCAAAATCAATAAAAAAAAATGATAGATGTAATTAATAAATCAAAAGGGGAGAAGCCCATAGAATTTTTATTTATCCAAATATCACCCAATAGAGGTCATATTTTTCAAGTCTAACTCATACCTAGACTAACATGGGAATGATCTAAGGTTGTGAGATGTTTATATCTAGACTAGACTTGTAGGGTTTTTAATGAGGCTAGTTCCTTAGATATGATAGTTTAGACCTCTCTTTCTAATACTTAAATAAGTTGGGATGAAAAGAGTTAAGATATTACATAAATTAAAACCTATTTTAACATGTTTTGATGCACCAAAATTTCAAAGATCCACTCTCAGGATTAAACTCATTAGCACACTAATAGACTGAGTAGAAATAATACAATGTATATAATGGTTTCTAAGAAATAATTCTTCACCTAGAGATCAATTTTATGGACTTAGGATAGAGGGAAATGAGGGTAAGGATTCATTGAAATCACTTAAAATCAATCATCCACTCTATACCTAAGACATAAATATTTAGACATGCTAGATGACCTGTAAGAAAAGTTTATTATCACTTAGGTTAAACTCAGACCTATAAAGCAAAGATGAAAACTAATTTTTCATATCAAAAATTAAAAAACACTAAGCACAAATTAGTAAACAACTACAAAATTCTATATTCATTACTTTAAGATATATATAATACAATTTATGGTAGATTCTAGTTGTACCACCCTAAGGGATGTATAAAAATAGCTTCAAGGCTATATTTATAGAGAAAAAGGAATAAGAGAATATTTTGTCACTAAAAAGGAAATAATGAGATAAAATATCTTTTAACCATAGTTACAAATAACTTTACATTTATGCTCATTCAATATTATTGATTGATCCAAGTCGTTTCAATCCATTGCATAACTACATTACTCCCTCATTGATGTTCCGTTATAGTTGCAATGGTGGGATCTAGTTGTTTTGAGATAGGTTTCAACATCAATGTAGTTATAACCATTAGATTAATCTATTAGAGTTTTGTCCTGGTGTTAACTACTCTTCATTGGTTCATTGAGGCATGAATGAGTGGATAGAAGGGTCACTTTCATGTAGCTAGTTTTCGTAATGAAGCCATTAAATTCTATGTGTCTACCTTGATGGTGTTTCTCAAAAATTTGGCTCTAGTTCAACTTGATCCATCCTAGATCACATTTTATATTGGTCCCTTTGTATTTAACTTACCTATGTTGAAGAATACCCTAAAAATATCATCAAAATATCTTGGGCTCAAATTTTTACTTATTGGTTATTGATAATTAACTCAGATCATTAATCCATTGACTAGTCTTGCATCATTGATCCTAATTTATATTATAAAATATAACTCATCCATTATATGTAAGATTGAATGTGGTTATGCCACTTGTCATCCACATGTTTGCTATCAGAATCCATTGACTCTTTGAGTTGATCACATGTCATTGATCTTGATTGCATGATCAAGCACCAATTGTTAGATCTACTAAGATCCATTATCCAAAACCAAATGGTTATTTCATGAAGGCTAATTTTGATGTTTACATGCTAGTTTTTTATGTCTACATGAATTTATTTGATGTTCATGTGGCCATCACTCAGATATTTGAAAACCAATGGTCATTTTCCATGACTTGAATTTGACATATGTGCACCTGTCAATTCATGGGAATGTTGATGATGTGTACATGAACATCAATCATTGAAGCTCAATGGATGATTAATGATATTAAACTTTGACACTTGCATGAATGTCTCTCTATAGGAACAATTTCCATAAGCTAATTTGGCTAATGTAGTGATATATTTGGGTAAATAATTATAAAATAATTTTCTGGAAAGAAATATGTCTTTGTCTTTGGGACTTTTGCCTATGAGCTCTTTCCATTTAGGACATTAATTGTGGATAAAATGTCTGATGGAAATATATTTGGGATTTTGAAAAGGAAATTTTGTTTGATACATTCTATCTAACTAAAATGATGTCTTTAGGACTTATGTTGTGGACAAAATGTTTGAAAGAAATTGCCTTCAAGACTTTAACTTATCCTTTTGATGTAGACAATTTTTTCGAAACAATTACGTCTTTAGGAAAATTATTGTAGAAAATTTTCCCAAAAGAGATAAGTTTACAAGATCTTTTCTTTGGAAAATTTTCCCAAAAAATATGTACTTAGTCTTTTGCCTTTGGGA
Organism: Torreya grandis; assembly: GCA_037957365.1. Taxonomy (NCBI): domain Eukaryota; kingdom Viridiplantae; phylum Streptophyta; class Pinopsida; order Cupressales; family Taxaceae; genus Torreya; species Torreya grandis. The sequence goes on along the minus strand of JARHVA010001324.1, from coordinate 235,731 downwards.
CAATTTTCCCAAAATAATTCCAGCACTCAACCAAATAAACTTTGAAATATTTCCCAAGTGTAAACCAGGATTTTCAGCCTATAGGCTCTTTTGGAATTTCTCTTGAAACTTCTCAAACACCATGAAAACATACTTAGATCCCTAAATTTAAAATTAAGAGCTTGATTCTAATCCATTTGATCAACTCATCAATTGGGACTCTATAGGATTCTCTCTAGGTATAGGTAGAGCTTGGTATGTGGGCTAAAATGGCCAACATTTCTAGTGAATCAGGTAGCTTGACTAGCTTGCTGGTCATGGAACCTAGTTATTGACCAAGCTTGCTCATGATGAATAAATGAATAAGGTATTAATTAAAAAAAAGGAATCTAATTTATTCTTGAATTAGGTTTGGATAAATGGGGAACACATAAAAAATAAGAAAGAAATAAAATATACTAGAACTAACTAAACAACTAAAAGAAAACAATGTGCAAAATCACTTGTAGGAAAAGATAGACCTATCTACTTATGTACAAAGAGTAGGAGATCAAAATAATATCAAAACTTAAGATACCTCCCATTGAGAGGGATGGGAAGGCTCTCTCCATTCAATCTATCAAGATTAAAGGCATTGATTTCTTTTCAAATTTTTATAACATAAGGTCCACTCCAAAGGCTATCAAACATGGAATGTTTTCCTAGTTTTGCATAGCCCTCATCCCATTTGAGGACTATGTCACCTTTATTGAATGTACTTAATGAATCTCCTTTTTCAAAATATTTCTTGACTTTTTAATGGTTAAAACACATGATATGCATGGCCTCATCTCTTATCTCTTCACATTCTCTCATTTTATTCATCCTAACCTCTATTGCATCACTTTCTAGAAGCTCTAGTTGATGCACAAGTTTTAAATCTAGAAGTTCCAATGAGATAGGCAACTTTTATTCTCTCCCAAAAACTAAGAGATAAGGTGAATTACTAGTGGCATTCTTGGGTGTGATCCTATCAACCCATAAATTAGTCTTCAACTTTGTATGCCAAGAATTTTTATTATCTTTTAGTGTTATTTTGATTATTCAAATTAGGTTCTTGTTAGTGGACTCAGCTAGTCCATTACCATGTGAATAGTAATTTGATGAAGATTTTAGATAAATACCTTGCTCAAGATCCCATTCATATACCTTTTCACTAATGAATTCTAAAGCATTGTTTGATATTATAGTAGAAGGTACTCCAAAATGAGTGGCTATACTCTCATAGAACTCAAACACAAAGTTATCATTTGCCTCCTTCAAAGGTATTGATTCTACCCACTTGGTGAAATATTGTATAGATATCAATACCCATTTATAAACAATAATAGATGGAGGATGTATCATGCCAATGAATTCTAAACCCCATTGTATGAAAGGATGTTCAACCTAAATAGGCCTTAATGGCATAACAACTAGTCTCTATTTTCCTATAAACATTACACACTTTGTACACTTCCTAACCTATGCATGTGCATCCTTAAATAAATTATGCCAAAATTAACCATCTCTAATGATTTTTTCAGCTATGGTCTTGGCTAAAAAATGGCCTCCAGAAGGACTATCATGAAATTGTTCAAAAAGTTTGTCAAATTGATTAGCTTCAACATACCTTAAAAGCATACCTCCAATGTCCCTTTTAAATGAAACTCCATCAATCATAATTTATGGTACTGATTTTATCATAAAATTTCTTCTCCTTGATGCATTTAAGCCCATTTGGCATTTTCTTATTTGAAGGAATCTAGCAATGTCTTGTGTCTATCTAGATGGAGAATTAGTATTAGCTTCTTGTTGGGTGTCTTGAAATGTCAAAAACATCTCCTTTTCTTCTTTAAAATATTCTACAATATGCTCACACAATCCTTTACCTTGGATCTGAATTTCCACCTTTACTTTAATATCATATTCCATGCACTTAGTGATCCATCGAGATCTCTTTTCACATAAGTCTATGTTGAGGATGAAATCCTTCACACCAGGATGAGCTACCATTAGTATAATATTTTTATTTGAAACCAAATGCCTAATTTTTTTTGAAACTCTTATAAAAAAAATTACATGCTTTTCAAAAAAATAATACCTCTCCTCATAATCTTTCAAAGATTGATTTAAAAATCAATGTGTTGCTCTAAACCTTCACTATTATATTTCATAAGCATGGCTGAAATTGTACTAAATATAGAAAAATCAAACATAAAGAAATACTTATTGAAATATGGATTAATAAAATTAGGATCTTGGATTATTGATTTTTTTATGGATTAAAATATTCTCTTACCCTCCTTACTCCAAGTTAATTATTGATGTTTCTTCAGTATTTGAGTGAGTGGCCTTACCAGTTCCATAAATCTAAGAATAAATCTTCTATTGAAATTGATCTTACCTAAGAGTCTTTGTAATACTTTATTATGTTTTGGAAATGATATATCAAGGATTTCTTATTTTATCTGTAGATCAATAGAAAGACCATCTTTGTACACTACATGCCACAATATTCTCCCCTCACGCACTGAAAAGATATACTTCTTTGGATTCAATAAAATTTCATATTGTCTACATCTATCAAAAATAACTCTCAAGTGTGTTAGATGATCATTAGGATCCTTTAAAAATATAATAATGTCATCAAGATAAACTAATACCATTCACTCACAAGACCTTGAAAGGCAACATCCGTTTCCCTTTGGAAAGTGGATCCATCATTAGAGAGCCTAAAAGGCATCTTTTGATAGGCATAAATACCACATTTGGTTGTGAAATTTATTTTATACCAATCTTTCTCTTTCACTAGTATATCATTTTAACATGAGTACCCAAATAAGAATGAGAACCTTTATGAACCTGATACCCTCTACAAGATTTGATCCATGGAAGGAAGAGCTTAATGGTCTTTCAATGATACTTTGTTTAAATCTCTAAAATCCACACGTAGTCTTATCTCTCCATTTTTATTCTCACTAGTACAAGGTTTTCTACCCATGTTGAGTTCTTGATAGGAAATATTTTACTTGACTCAATCAACTTGGTAAGATCATTTCTCGTGAGGAATTTCAACCTTGGGGTTGTTGGGCCTTTGCTTCTATCTTACTAGTTTTGCATCCTACTCAAGCTCAATAGTATGATGTGCTAATCTCACGTCAAACCATTTAAAATCATGGTATTCCTAAGTAAATTAATCTATGTACTCATTAAATAATGAAATGAAAGCTACTTTCTCAGAATTAGTGTTCACTTTTCCCCACTTGAGTTACTTACCTTTAGCTATGTGAACTTTCTCATAATGTTCTTATTTAGAAGAGATGCTTACCTTATCCTTTATAAGTTGATCATATTAATTTAAATTTTTCTCTAAAGTTAATAAAACTTTAGGCATCTTATTTGATCTCAATTTCACAATCTAAACATCATAATAGCATTACAATTTATTTTGATTCTTTGAGAAATGTTTTGTCTCATTTTGTAGGAAATAGACTATCTATTTGTTACTATCAAAGACTTTCCAAATTAGCTCATTGTTTATAAATTAAGGCCTATATACAAACTTGATTTGGGTTTGATATTTATTGTCCTTGATCTGGTCCACTATATCATATTGTGCTCTTATGATATCAATTTTATCTGCATGTTGATTAGCTTCTCTAAGAATCGAGTGGATATCAAATGCTAGGAGATCTTGCATGAGGTCCCAAAATCTATGTTTATAGGCCTTTAGGAGGGTGTTATTTGTTTCAATTAACCCTCTAACTTATTTTTATACCAACTAATTATTGCCTTTCACCTATGAAATCTCAATACCTCTCTTTTTAGCCCATTGAAGGCCATGTATAAGAACTTCATACTCTATAGTATTTGAAGTAAAACTAAACTAAAATATAAATGAAGGGTAATTACCTTGATTTCTAGATGAAAAAAACATTACAACATCTCCACTTTCATATTTTGATCTAGATCCATCAAAGTATAGCTTCTATATCCCTTCTTGATCTATCTTTGAGTTGGTGAGACTAGGCAATGAGTCGCCTTCTTCATCCATGTAGTAGACACGAAACCCAGCTTCCTGGATACCTTGGTATAGGTCATACCTATTTTTATAAACACCCCACTCATCCAAGAGTAGGTATGGCATGCCTTCAAGTGGCTTAGAGGTTTATTGTTTAATAGTACCCTCATCTTCCTCTGAAATATTGCAATTCATATTAGACATATTTAGCATATATGGTTCAAGGTGAAATATAGAAATAAGATATGATATTATAGTGACTTTGGTTCCATATTTGGTTCTAAAAACCATGTATGACCAATTTGAATAAATCGTATCTCTTATTTTATTAATAAAATCTCTGGATAGGCATAGTTCAAAGTATGGAGGTAAATCATCAACTATATCATATGAAATGGTGAGATTTAGACAAGAAACAAATAAAATATTAAGATCTTTTTGGATTCCCATAATATTAGTAGAAGAAACATATAACTATAACACTAACTTTTCATGAGGTTCATATTTGATCCCTAGTTTGTTAGCTATGGATTTAGGCATGCCAAAAGTACTAGCTTCACTATCAATCATATAATTATAGACAAGCCAATATCCTATGATAAATGAAAGATAAAATAGAGGAGAATTAGTCACCTTAAGATCTTGAGGATCAAGAAATAGATTATTGGTTATAAGTACACTTATTCTTTCCTTTTTAGGTGGTCTATTAGAGATATTGAGCTTTGAAATCTCCTCTTGAAAATACTCCTTTTGTCTTAGGATTAGTAGCATATCCCATATTGAAATTAATATTTATGTTTTATTCATAGGTTCCATAATATTGAGTGGAGAACTGGCTATCCTTGACTACAATTTAGGAGTAAGAGGGGATCCTAGATGTTGTGTGAACTAAGGGATGTAAGGCTCTTTAAAATTTTCCCCCTTTGGATCTTGAACTTGTTGAGTTGATGTATTTTAAGGTAGTTCATTATTGGTGGTCCTTTGTGGTGGCTGAGAAGGTTTAGGGGTTGCCTTATTAGGACCTAAACCATCACCAATTTCCCTTTTTTTGGATCTAATATGGGATAAAATTTAATTATCAATGTTAGGCATATTTTGACCTTGATTTCCAACTATGTGCTCAAAAGAATCCTCTCCTTCCTAAAAATTCACAAATGTAGTTTCAATAGGTGCTTTACCATTCCCTCCTCCTTGTTGATTTGGTAATTTTGCTTGAGTGAATGAAGGAACATCTCCATATGGTATAGAGGTTTCCTTATTTGAGAATATGACTAGTTTCATATGGATAAGGATTTGAACTCTAATACATATAAGACTGATGTGACATCTCAATGGTTGGTACCATTTCTATGTCATTTACTTAATCCCACTGATTGTTCCATTACCCTTCCTGAGCATAGTTGTTATAAGTTGGCACAATAGCTCTAAAATTTCTTAGAGCATTAGGATTATACTACCTTGACTAGGAATTTTGTGCTTGTCTTTGTTTATTAGACTAATAGGATGGCCTATTATAATAATAATTTTGATTAATATTCTGATATGGCTTGTATGGTGGAGTTTTTTAATCTTTCCATTAAAATAAACTTGTTGTTATGAGTCTTGAGAAGACTCTCTATCTTCCCTAATTTGTCAACTTGATCACCTTCTGTTTGGTAAAACTTTTTTAGAGTAGGACGGTGGATCTCTAAAAAGAGAGGCATTGGTGGACTTGGGGATAACTTACTTGCTTGTATAAGGTAATTCTCAGCCTTGATTTCTATTTTAAAAGCCTCAAGTAGATTATTCCCTCTCATGGATTAAATAATCATAGATAAATCTAAATTTATATCCTTTAGGTAGTACAAAAAAGCATAATTGGGCATAGGCTTGATCACTATAGGGATTGTATCCCATGTCTTCTAGAACCTATAATTTAAATCCACCATGAATTCATGATTGAAACTACTGATTGTTGTAAGCTTTTCCACAAGTGAAAGGTGGTCACTTTTATATTCAAAATGTTTATTTAGGACCTCCCTAAATTCATCCTCATTATTTATTGATGCAAGATCCAATCCCTTATACTGTTGAAGTGCTCTCCCTTTTAAAAAAGTTGCTAATAAACTCATTGTTATATTTTCTAGAGTTACATGATGCACTTAACAAAGGTTAGCAATATCTATAATATGTTCTATAAGAGTGACTATATTTTCCCCTATAAAGTAAGGAAGATATTTTAGATCTGAGACTAGGATATCATCCCATTACGTAAGATTCATAGGACTACCACCATTGAATGGCATAAAATATTGTCTTCTAAGAACAACCATCTAAGGTATGGGATTTAAAATAATGTTTGGCTAAACAATATTGGCTTGAATAAGAGGATTTTGTACAAAAATAAGGGTAATAAGAGGTGTAGGTATGAGATTTGACTGAGAGGATTTCTTCTTCTTTGTTGATTGGAAAGATAACTCAGATAAATTTATCTCTTTCTCTTTTGTAGAGGATCTTGTAAAAGCTCTTGGTGGCATAAAAATTATACAAATATGAATATGAAACTTAATAATTTGTTACTATACTTATATATACATATATATGCTTCAAATTATGTAAATAGGTGGTTCCATCAGGCATGATACAACTATTATCTATCAAGATAACACCCAATAGAGGTGAGATTATTCAAGTCTAACTCATACCTTGAATAACATGGGAATGATCTAAGGTTGTGGAATGCCTATATCTAGACCAAACCTCTAGGGTTTTTAATGAGGTTAGTTCCTCAAATATGATATTTTGGGCCTCTCTATGTAAGACCTAAACAATTTGTCATGAAAAGAGTTAAGAGATTACATAAAGTAAAACCTTGATATACCAAAATTTTAAAGATCCACTCTCAAGATTAAACTCTTTAGCACACTAATAGACTATGAATATAACTAATGTAGTGTCTATAGTGGTTTCCAAAAAATAATGCTTCACCTAGAGGTAAATTTCATGGACTTAAGATGGAGGGCAATGAGGTTAAGGATTTATTTAAATCATTTATAGTCAATAATCAACTCTATACCTTAGACATCAACATTTAGACATGCTACATGACCTACAATGAAATTTTATTATCACTTAGGTTGAAATCATACCTACAAAGGGAAGATGAAAACCACTTTTCCATGTTAAATAAATGCAAAACACTAAGCGTAGATTTGTAAACAACTAAACAATTCTCTATTCATTACTCCAAGAGATGTATAATACAATTTCTGGTAGAGTCTAGTTGTACCAACCTAAGGGATATATAAAAATAGGTCCAAGGCTATATTTATAGAGAGAAGGGAGTAAGCGAGAGATTTTGGCATTAAAAAGGAAATAATGAGCTAAAATATCTTTTAACCATATTTATAATTGCCTATGCATTTATGCTCATTCAATCTTCTTGATTGATCTATGTCATTTCAATCTATTTCATAGCTACATTATTCCCTCATTAATGTTCCCTTATGGTTGTAATGGTGGGATCAAGTTGTTTCAAAATGGGTTATGGCATCAATGCAATTATAACCATTAGATCAATCTATTAGAGTTTTATCTTGGTACTAGCTTCTTTTCACTATTTCATTGAGGCATGCAAGAGTGGAAAGAAGGGTCACTTTCATGAAACTGGTTATGGTGATGAATGCATTGAATTCCACATGTCTACTTTGATGGTGTTCCTTAAAAATTTGTCTTTGGTTTAACTTGGAACCATCCTAGATCACATTTGATCTTAGTTCCTTCATATTTACCTTTCCTAGGTTAAAGAATGGCCTATCAACTCTTATCAAAATATCTTGGGCTTGATTTTTTGCTTATTGGTTATTGACAACTAACTCAGATCATTAATATATTGACCAATATCACATTATTGATCCTAATTTGTATGATAAAACATGGCTCATAAATATTATACCACCTTTAACATGCTCATGCCACTTGTCATCCATGTGTCTACTCTTAGGATCTATTGACTCTTTGACTTGCTCATGTGTCATTGATCTTGATTTCGCGATCAAGTGCCAACCATTAGATCTGCTAGGACCCATTATCCAAAACCAAATGGATATTTCATAAGTGATAATTTTGATGTATATGTGATGGTATTTAATCTACATGAATGCATTTGACATCCACATGACCATCACTCAAATATATGAAAACCAACGATCATTTCTTTTGACTTAAATTTGACATTTGGGCACCTACCAATTAACATCTTTGGGATGTTGATGAAATATATGAAATCATAAATATTTGGAACCCAATGGATGACTAATAATCTTGAACTTTGACACTTGAAAAATGTCTCTCTATTAGAATAATTTCCCCTAGCCAATTTGGTTGATGCAATTATATCTTTGGGGAAATCATTGTAAAACAATTTCACCAAAAGAAATCTATCTTTGTCTTTAGGAATTTTGTTTGTGGTCTCTTTGCATTTAGGACATTTGTTGCTAAAAAATGTCTAATGGAAATATCTTAAATATTTTGATAAGGACCTTTTGTTTTGAACATTTTATCTGATTGAAATGATGTCTTTATGACTTATGTTGTGGACAAAATGTTTGAAATAAATTGCCTTCAGAACATTACCTTAGCCTTATGATGCAGATAATTTTCTAAAAATAATTAGGTTTTTGGGGAAAATTTTGAAATTTTTTTTCCCAAAATAGAAAAGTCTATGAGATCTTTACCTTAAAAAAATTTCCTATAAAAAATATACTTAGTATTTTGCTTTCAGGATACTTTTCTTGAAAGAATTCCAACACTTAGCCAAATAAAGTTTGAATTATTTCCTAAGTGTAAACTAGGATTTTAAGCCTATAGGGTCTTTTGGATTTGATATTTAAATTACTTAGACACCATAAAAACATATTTGGATCCTTCTATTTGCAATGTTGAGTTTACTTCTAAGCCATTTGATCTACTCATCAATTGGAACCCTAATAGGTTTCTCTCTAGGTCTAGAAAAGCTTGGTATGTGGGCCAAAATGGCCAACAAGACTAGCAAAATTTATTGAAGTATGCTCTTTGGGTAGACTGAATGAGATACAAACAATTCTTTAAATCTTGACCCCAATTGTTGGTTTATGGATGTAGGCCTGTATTCCCAATTATGTTGAAGTTACACTCTTATTAGTTCATGTGGGAATACATAGAACCATGGAATGAAGTAGATTTAAGATTGATGAACATAATAAAAATGGAAGATTCAAGGACAAAGGCCTTACATATATTCAATAAACACTAGGATGTGGTCAAGAGGTGGTTTGATAAGAGAGCAAAGGTCAAAGAATTCAAGATTTTGGATCTAGTGCTACTTTGAGATAAAGCCCATGAGAAGAAAGGATAGCATGATAAGTTTTCCCCACTATGGACTAGACCATATGCTATTTCAAAGATCACATGTAATAATACATTTCATTTAAAAGACCTAAAAGGCAATGAGCTTACATATCCAATCAATGGACAATTCCTAAAGTACTAATTTAGGGTTGTACCATCTACAGATGTTATTGATTGATGAGGGACATATAAGTGTAGATGTAGGATTAGATTAGATTTCCTAATTTCATAGATTAGTTTCCTAATTTATTAGTTTAGTTTCTTGCTTTCATAGATTAGGTTTTATACTTTCTTGGATTAGTTTCTTGCATTCTTAGATTAATTTCCAACTTTATTAGATTAGTTGCTTTCTCTGACAATCTAAATTATGTTTGCTCTGATTGTAAACAAGATAAATATCTAAACCAACTGAGCTTATGTCTTGTAGAAAGTGTAAAATTAAAAATTGGTAATATGGGACTAGTTTATGGATTGGGCATATTTTTGTGTTTTAAGTCTTCATGATAAAGGTATGTAATCATGAACCATTCTGGGTATTGTCACAATTGAAAACTTTCGCTTGATATATGGAAGTTGCTCTTAGAGTTATTTGTACAAATTTAGAAATTTTTCTTATTTTTTGGATCAAATGAACTTATCACATTAAATTCCTATTGGAAATGACAATTTTGGGTATAGGTGTGGCTAGAAAGGATGTTTTGGTAATTATTTGTTTTATAATTCTACCAGCTCATTGGGGTTTTAGCTCTTCTCTTTCCATTCAATAATAAAATAAAAATAAAAGAAGAAAATAATTAATGGGTTAAAAAGAGAAAAATAAAATCTAAAGAAAATAAAAAGGCTCACATGATGAAATAAAGTCAATGTGCCATGCATCATGATTAAGAGAAAATAATGGAAAGAGAAGAAAATGAGGCCAAGGTATCTCTATCAGGGATATGGATGCTTGGATGGTAGTAGAGAAATGCCTGGGGTTCCCTTGATTTAATGAGATTTAAGAGATATTAGAATGAAACCTATAGCTTCATCAAACCTTTGAAAAAACTCATCACAGTAAGGATTAAATAAATTACATGCTTAACACACATAGATCTAAAAAATTAGAAGTCAAATATGTTATGTGAATCAACTTAGGAGTCTCTTTCATGTTTCAGATGTAAGTATTTTTTTGTGACATACTTCATGATTAATTTAAGGATTGATAATCTAAGTTTTGGGTTATTGAACACTTAGGAGTATTCTCCCTGTATGTTACCATTTGTTATACCCAACATCCACCTTTTCTCACAAGGAAATGGAGATCCACCTTGTTTTTAAGATTGTGGCCTTGTTTTTAACCCATGTTATATGTTTATACAATTAGCATTCATACATTAAGAAATTTGGCACAATATTCACATAATAATTCTATATACTAACTACACTAATGCATTTTAGGAGTTCTAAGATTTTCATATTCATTCAAGATTTATGTAATTTAGACTAATTTATTTACGGTTCACTCTTATTAGGTTTTTTTATTTGAGTATTTCATTCAAACATTTTGTCCAATGGGTTTGCTTTTTAGTTTTTATGTATCAGACATTTTATTTGGTAACTTTTCAGTGTTAGTTTGTTTGCAACATTTCATCTATTGGACTTTGGGTTTTTGGGGCTTTTATTCCACAAAAATTATTTTTTTTAGAATTTTTGTCTAAACAATTTTCCCAAAACAATTCATTTTTATCAAACTTATTTTTTTGGAAGTTTTGCCACAGACATGTTTTCTGACAAAAATTAGGTATTTAGACTTTTTGTCATAGACATTTTGCTTGATAAACCAAGATATTTACAAACACATTGCAAGATTTTTTTAGTGGATATTTTGTCTGAGAAGAATTAGGTCTTTAGACTTTTTGTTAAAAGTATTTTATAAAGATTGATCCCCAACACAAAATCCAAATACCCTATTCCCTAGTGTAAAAGTGCTTGCTTTACTCAGTTAGATAAAGTCAAAATACTTCTTATCAATTTGCTATAACACTCTGCCAACTCAGACCTTAGTCTATAATCTTTATGTTAAGTCCTTTTATGTCTTATGGTTCATGAGGGATCTTTTATTATATTTTAGGCTTAATCTAAAGTTTTATCCTAAAGTCCTAATTGTATTTATTAATACAACTAAAAAATTAGGTTAAAACTTTACTAAGTTCTTTATAGTCTCCAAACACTTATGTATTTTATTTTACACTTACAGAAATGGACAAACCTGAAGGTGATAGGTGGCAAGATCTCAAGGCCTTAGAAGGAGATCAAAGACCCATGGGTAGAGATCAAAATTCAATGATTCAATAATTTTTATCTAAAGTGCATGTTAAATCAAGCACCAAATATCAAATGGAGAGCAAAAGGTTGAAATTTCAAAACTATCTAAGAGCACCATGAGAGTGATAAGTGTCACCATCTCAATGGGTAGATTGAAGATCTAATGGAGAGAATAAGTTCAAAAGTTAAGATCCCTAGGATAAGAAAGGATTTTCCAAGTGGCATGATATTGAATATCAATGTAAAGATCTAATGGATCACATTCACTTAGGTGGATAAGATTTGATGGACTACATTTGATCGGTCAAGGATGATATAATAATGCAAAATGAAGGTTGACAATTCAAAGGAGATAAAAATAAGTGAGGGAGTGACAAGAGTCAATCCCATGTCTCACAATTAAATATTGAACATATTAGAGATCTAACAGTGTGAACAAAGAGTTGGAAATTTAATGGGACCAAAGATCTAATGAGAGGCTTCAACATGGCATAATAGCACCCAAATAATGAAAGGATTATGGATCTCATGAGATTCTACCACTTGGTATAATCTCATGTGTTCATAGATGAAGATAAATGGCTCACGCTGAGAGATAATGCAAGTGGGATCCAAAATAGATCAATGGTGTAAACATGATATGGCCTAAGAGAGCATGACGTAAGGATGCATGTCCAAAATAAAAAATGGTCATTTTTTTTAATCATATGGACAACTCGTCATGGGCATTGGAACATTGACATGACATGTTGGATTATTGAACCAATGAAGATCATAAATGTGAAAGCATGTGTCTCAGATTTAATCTAGTTAGCGAATATGAAAATGAAGATCTTGTAATAGAACAAGAGAAGGTTTTAGTTACAGAGGCATCTCAAAGGTCAATTAAGTTGACACGGTATATTCTTTTGAGTTAAAGACCCTATAAATCCTTTTAGATGAATATTGTATTATTTAAAAGTATGGGAGCATGTAATGCATAATTCAATTTGGTTAGTCATAGTTAAATAGTGTCATTGGTTCTGAGGCATTGGTAAAAAGGGATACTTGTCCTTGACACATGTCTCAATTCCATTTGAAATGACTAAATTAAATTATCTAATAGGTTGTTTCACAACTTATAAAATAATTTATTGTCATTTAATGCATATATTTATATTTTTCATGAAGTTCAAGATATAATTGTATTATTTACCCTTATTTGTACACATGCACATGTTACATAGATTTTACAAAGGCTATCTTAAAACGGTAACTATAAGTAGACTCTTATATAGTTTTGACCACAGTTAAAACTCAATATCTAAATATCACATGTAATGAATTTTAATGGACTTGGAAGATGAGGAAGCCCTTTCCCCAAGCCTATTTAAACAATTGTAATTCACTAGTTGGAGGGGTCAAAAAAATCAATATACAGGAGCAACATCAATTTTAATTATCAATGAATGTGTTTGTGTATTCTCTCTCCAATTTATATGTAATTAGGTTTATCTTTTTTTGGTTGTATGATCCAATAATTATTAGTGTGAAATAATTGTAATGAATTCTTTCTTGTCTTGATTGATATGCTAATCTTACATGTGTAATAAATATTGAAGGATTAGTAAATTACATTGATTATTAGAAATTAATTTGATTGATTCATGTTCTTAAGTGTGTATAAGTTCTTTCTTTTTATATAGTTTTGTGTGTGTGTGCAAATGTTGCCTCAGATACCTCATTAGTCTAAGCCATAATTTATGATTAAGGGTGTGCAAAAACTACTCTAAAAGGGAAAACCTTTGACTTAGGCTTGTGAGTTTCCTATATTAGTATGCCCTTAGATGTCTAAACTTTTTTTGAATATTAGCGTGAAATAGATACTTGTAATAGGCATATGTTTTGGAAGCACTTGTCTATTTAGAACTAGCTAGAGAGGTGATTCTTGAAAAAAAAAATTCCACCTTAACCTCCCATTTCTTTGAGTTCATTATGAGAACTACCCACTTTAGATTATCAACCATCCATCCATCTCATTCACATATAGATTCACTACTTTTTAGGATACCACACCTCTGTCCAAAAACTATGTCAATAATCCACATGCCCTACCATCTATTCCATCAATAGGTTGTTCAAACCGCATACCTATAAATCATGCCCTGGAGTGGAGTTTGCCTTCATTAAGATCTTAAAATGTTATAGGTTACCTCTTTAACTATTATGTGTATAAAAACCACATCAATAGGTACATCATGAGTTTACAACAATCCCCATGGATGGAAATGTTCAGCTTTCACACATTGGCATTCTAAACATCTTGACACAAAGTCAATAACTTAATTTTTCATTCCAAGATAATAATAAAGCCTTTTTAATTCATGGGTCATCCTTGAGACACCTAGATGAGTAAAATAAAGTGTTGCGTTCACTTATTTTAGAAAAATATTCCTTAAGTCACTAGAATTAAGTATATAAATTATATTTTTATGTTTGATTAAACTATCAAAATTGACTAAAAAATTAAAAAAAACTTTTTAATAGGCTCATCAGCCAAATTTGCACTTATATATTGGAAAAATTTATCATAACATTGTTATTCCAATAATTTTGTTCTAAAATTATTATGCAAAATAGGTAAGGCATCAAGATACATATGTCAACTAAGTGCATTAACAACATGAATCTCCTTAAGTTTCACATATGAAATATTCATATCAAAATTACTTAAAAATGTTATCCATCTATGATGGCACCCATTCAGATCATCTTATAAAAATAAATATTCTAGGCTAATATGATTTGACTTTAACTCAAACTACCCAACAAAAACTGTTTCTATTACTTCGAATTGTGAACAATGGCAACAAGCTCAAGGTCATGAGTGGTGTAATTTATCTCATGGTCCTTTAGTTTTCATGACTTATAAGCCATAACTAAACCATCCTGAGTTGACATGCCACATAAGCCTTATTTATATTCATCAACCTATATTTCAAAATTTCCATTTAGATCTGATACAAAAATTATAGGTGCCGAAGTCAATAACTCTTTAAGTTTCAAAATAACTTATTCACATTCAATAGTCCACAAATTTCTTACACTTTCACTTAAATTTATTGGGTTAGCCAACTTAGAAATAAATTCAAAAAATATTATATAGTAATTATATAATCCCATAAAACTATGTACTTCATGTAAGTTTTTAGGAGCAGTCCACTCTTGAATTTCTTTAATCTATTAGATAAACAACAATATCAACCTTTGATATAATATGACCCAAATAGTGGATCTTAGACTAAGATAAAACACATTTATATATATTACCAAATAATTTATGTTTAGTTAACCTTTACATCACTAAGTGTAAATGTTCTTCATGCTCAGTTGCATTCTTAGAATAGATCATTATATCATCAAAGAATACTAGAACAAACTTGTTTAAAAAATCCTTGAATACATTATTCATTAAGTTCATAAATCCAATAGGTGAATTAGTAAAACTAAAATGCATTATCATAAAATTATAATGTCATACCTTATTTTAAAATTTATAATATAAATATATTCTTCCTTGATCCTCAATTGGTGATATCCTAATCTCAAGTCTATCTTCAAAAATATAGTCACATCCTTACTTTGATTAAACAGATCATCTATCTTTGGTAAAGGATAATGGATCTTAATGATAAAGTTTATAATCATGTGATAGTCAAAACATAATCATAAGGTTCGATACTTATTTTTCATAGACCACGGGTGCACCCCAAGGAAACATGCTTGGCCTAATACTATTATTTTCTAATAGTTTTTGAAGTTGAGCTTTTAGCTCTTACAAATCTGATATATTCATGCAATAAGGTGATTTATATACAGGGGTTACTCCTAGATTTATGTCAATATAAAAATAAAATTTATGTTTGGGAGGTAAACCAAGCAATTTATCTTGAAAAACATCAAAAAACTCTTGTAAAAATAGATATTCCTCAGATGCCACTACTATTTGAGGTGTAGTTTCTTGCATCAAAATAACAAATAAATTGAAACCATTATGTATTATTTTTTTCAACTGTAAAATTGATATTATATTACTTACTTTTGGTTTCATCAAACCTTGAATTTTTAAAAGTTTTCCAAAATTATTATAGCAATTACCACATTTCTATAGCAATTTGAATTGGATTTATGTTGCTAAAACCAATCCATGCCAAAGATAATATCAAAATATCTGAGAGGATCTATAAATAAATTTACTCAAGTTTAAAAAACACATAAGCCTAGGATTAGTCCTTCAAGACACTTAATAATTAGCACTCTTTTACCTAAGCCAAACTCAACATCCCAACTATACTTCAAAGTAATTAGATTTAACTTACAACATGTTTGTAACTTAAGATTCATAAAATTGTTAGTTGTTCCTAAATTAAATAAAATTGCAACAAATAAGTATTTATTTTACCTCTACTTTCAATAGGAGTTTCTTGAAAATCAATATTTCTTTTCTCCATAGCTTCATATACTATGTGAATAGTTCATCGACTAGATTTCAACTTAGGATAATATTTATGGTAATGATTATCTCTACATTCCTAACATACTACACTTCTTTGCAATGTCACAATAATAGTATTGGATCTAGTAGTTGACACATTTTGAATGCCTTGAGTTAGATTCCTTTTAAAATTACTAGTCTTAGAAGAATTCAAATAATTTAAATTTTTATTCTACCCTTGAAATCTATAGAAACCACCTATATTCCTTGTAAATATGCAATTAGAATAAGATTTAATAAAAATTTAAGGAGAAGGAGATATATTTTTACTCTTAGATTATTGTCTATTTTATTTAAAATATTGTATTTCCTTTTGATGAGCATTCTTTTTTTTATTTTACCCTATGAGTAGATTTAATAGTCATAGTTAACGTCTTATGATTAGCCATATTCACACCATGTATTAATATTTATTTCAATCCCAATTTACACTTAATGACTTTAGTCTCTTTATCATGCATATAGTCTACATGACATAGCATATTCAAAAAATTATTTTCATATTCAGTCACAATTATATTCTCTTATTTTAGTAGCTAAAAATTAATGATTTTATGTTCCTTGAAGTTAGAACTAAGATGCCTCTTCCTAAACTACCTTTCAAAGGTAGGCTAGGTAAGATTTATTAGTATTAACCTTATAAAGCACATAGATGATTCCATAAAAGAGATATATATTTTACTAAATAATAGGTTTCTACTCTTGCCTTCACATTAGAGGATATATTATGCACATTAAAATACTTCTTCAGGTGTACTAACTATTGACCAAATTTGACTTTTAGGTCAAATTGGGACCTCTATAGGTAAAAACTCAAGTTTTAAATATTTTGGTCAGTATAATATATTTTCATGGGGTATATTATATATTATTTGATGTTTTTTAATGTCATCCTAGCCTTGGTCTTAGTCATATTAGCTTATTTGTCATTTTGGGTCATTTAATGTGCTTATAAGGGTCATTAATGCAAGTTGCATGGTTCCCAAGGTGAAAAATTATCATTTTATCCTTATAATAATCTAATAGGTCAATTTAAATATCAATTATGTTAGTTACATAATAATATTTTAGGTTACTTAACTAAAATTGAAAAAATAACTAAAAAAGAGAAAATGGAAATTGTACGACCCATGGGGAAGTGTGCCACATGGGAAAATATGATGGAGGGCCTCTTAAAATTCCTAAAAATAATATCTATATTTATTTTTCTTTGGAATTTCCATTTTAAATCCAAAACCGTTGTTCTTCTTTTTTTCATTTTTAGGCATACAAAAGTGACCTCCAAGATTTTACTCAATACAGACAATTGAAGCAGTTTCAAGACAAATTATTTTGTTAGGTTGTATTAAACTAATATAATTTAATTTAAATATAATTATTTTGAATAATGGTGTCCTTTACTTCATGCACCATCCAAATAAGTTTGACTATACTTTCCTACTAATTATTTCATGCACCCTATAGATTTTTCTAACTTTTGGTCAAATCCATATGAACTAGTTGGTGATATTGAATAAATAATATGTTTGATACCTTGTTATATTATTTTCATTATTAGTTTCATTTTTCATGGTGTTTTTATGGGAAAATTTGTCTCATGTTTTAGGAAGGTACCACCATGTGCAATCTCAGTCAATTATCCACTTGAAAAAGGTTAAATTACCTATAAGCGATTTCATGTGAATAGTATATGGTGTTTTTCCATGTATAAATTCTATATTTATCACATTTCCTTCATGTTTAGTCTTATATAATCATGATTTTATTCAACTTTCATCCCATGATCATACTCAGTTAGCTCCAATCTACTCTTTAGCCTTAGTCATGAATTATAAAGGTCCTAAGGAAGTCTAAAAAGGTGTGTTTAAGGTTTTGAAATCTTGGTGTATCCTTTAATATCATGAAATTATGATCAAGCTTCAATATTGTGCAATAAAAGTGGAATTACAGTCATATGCAAGATTTTCAATTAGTCATCCATGAACATGCTTACCCATAGGTGTTTTGAAGAATAAACCACATGGAAACTAGGAGCATAGTCTTTTGTATCCATTTATAGGTTTTTAAAATTCATTTGGAGATATTGGAATGGATTAAGATTCATTTAATGGTCAAAAAAATGCATATTACCCATCATCCTATACCACTACCTATATTTTGTAAGTAGTCACCTATAAGTAGCCTTAACAGAGAGATGAGGCCCCACTTTTTAGGTATTGGATCAAGTAATGGAGTTATTTTAAGGTCATAGTAGGTGTTTAAGCCATAAAATACCCATTTGAGAGATATATTTTCATATGAAGTTGAAAACCATGCTCAAAGTAATAATGACCATGTTTAGGCCTTTTTTATTCTAAATTGAGAAAATAGAGCACCTAGCTCTTTTGAAGAGGTTTCATATCAATGATACTTTAAAATTTGATATATCTTAGTGAGATCACACTATATTACCTACATGGTATAATAACCTTGAAAAATATGGAGGATAGATACTTAGTGGAGGATAGTAACTGAGCACCCCAAAGTTGCTTTTTGAACACTAAATTTACTCATGGATATTTATAGGAATTTGAGTCCTTAAGCAGTTTTATTTCCCAGGTTGATAGTCTATGGCACTTTATCATATGTAATTGACCTTATTTATTGAAAAAAAAAATAAGGGATATAAATTTCATCTAAAAATATGTTATAGTATGGTTTGTCTCCCATCGGTATTTATAGGAGTGCTTAAATAGTATTATACACCTACAACCATATTGCCTTTTTTCAAGTTTAATCCAAATTTGAAAGTGGATAATTTATTCATGGTTGAAAGGTTTTAGGTATTTATAGTAATATAAAGAACATACATGACTAAAAATAGCATCAAAGTGAAGTGATGAACACTTTTTTGCCTCCCATACACACCATAGTTTGTATATGTTGCCTAGACACTCACCTACAAGTAGATAGTGACCTAAGCATGAGGTTTTAATGGGTTTTTTATCCATTTTAAGTTAATATTGGTATAATTAAATTATAAGTGACATTTTGATATTAAATGGAGTCTCTCAAACATCATAACCAATATCATTTGGAGCCACATTCACCTACATGAATAAATAGATAGGGGTATCTCAGTCATGGTAGGAAGAAACCCGATCATGGAACCAAAGAGAATAAAAGGTGAATATAGTGTTCGATAAGTTATAAATTTTTCTCATGGAAAAATTTATATTATATACATATCATTAAAAATTACAAATGAGCCACATTCACCTACAAGAAGAGTTACAAGGAGCAGTCATAGTTAAACAAGAAACTCAATCACCTAGATAGTTGTATGGGATGCAAAATATAAGGATGGGGTAATAATGAATGGATATTGGTAAGTATATATCAATAAAATTTTATTTTTTATAATATATTTATATTTTAAAATAACCATAGAAAGGATCCCAAAAGCAAGCATACATAGTTAGAATTGGACAAAACCCTACACAGTCAACCTTTTAAGGAGCATGTCTTGGTTTTTTATAGGTTTTAGGGATCAAATGATGTTACTAAGGACTAAAATTTTATATATGTAATATAAAGGACTTATACAATCCCTTATAAAATTAATCATTGTTTTATTAGGTATGGTATTTCCCTTTGGTTTTTCTCAGACAGAGGGCACTCCCTTTATTCATAAACCTACATTTTGAAGAAGAGAGGTGAGAAAGCATGAAGCAAAAACTAAGATAGCATATTAAGAAAGTGTGGAGAGTTTTAAAATATATATATATATATATATATATATATGAAATAACATGAAAAATAATATGTATTTCAATAGGGTACCTTGCACCCTTAAACTTGTAGACAAGATCATGAGGCATGGTTATGCCTAAAGGCCAAATAAGGGGCCAGTTTCAATTATAGCCCTAGGTGAGATTTAAAATTTATTATGGCATGCCTCTAGGATCATATTATAGGTTTTTAATCTATTTAAATTCAAATAAACTAAATTGGATGGTCTAAACCATAGGAGTGTAGGTAAGCCTACTAGGCAAGGATAAGGCCTAGTGTCCTAAGATGAGGTCTTTCACAGTTTTGGCCTTAGAAAAGCATTTAAACCTATTAGAACATATGTATTGGATGAATACATAAGTTTTAAATATATTAAATTTTAAATAAAAAATAATTCATTATTGGACCTTAAACCAATTCAGACATGCAAGAATGGAAGAAACAAGCTCGAGTGGGTAACTTTGAATGCTCACTTCTATTTTGAGGATTTACGTGGAGAATAAATGAATTTGGAGGATTTATACAAGGTCTTGGGAAATATTTTTATGACATTTTATTATAATTTCAATGTGAAACCTATATGAACAGATCTTAAGAATGTAAATAAGCTAACACCCTTGCAAAACCCTTATAATGATATTATTAAATAAATGAGGCTAAATATGCATCTAGATGGACTATAATGGTATTAATGATGATTGGATGTTAAAGAGGACTCCCTAAAGATACCTCCCACTATAATTAGCTATATGAAATTTGTATAGACATGGTAGAAATAGGGTATTTTTGATCACTTTTTGTGTTTTGTTGGTGAAGGAGTGAAAATATGAAACAAAATTTAGGATGAATATTTATACTTGCAATAACTCCAAATTTTAATTTCATTCCTTAGAAAATATTATAAGTGTGCAAAGAATAGCCTTCATCTCAGCCACTCAAAATTGGCCTAGTGGAGAAGCTAGTGAGAAGGGTTGAAAACTTCAAGTGGGGTGATTTTAAGGTGTGCCTAATTATTATAAGGAAATTTAAGGTGTTGAAAGGTGTCATCCACTCCATCCCATGGATTTGTACGAGCAAATAATGCCAATTTTGAATCCAATTGTGTAGGGTGCATGAAAGAAGAGTTTTCTAGACTACACATGATGATATCTCCTTTATAGATGATTATAGAGGACCAAGAATACAAATAATGCATTACTAGTAATGAATAAAACCCTTAACCTTAATTTTAATCACTAGAACTATCTTTAGTCAGTTATGAAGTGTTCAAGAAGCTTAAATCATGAAGGTAGTTTTTTTTAATCTAGCTAAGCAGATTTTATGCCACTTTACAAGAGTTTAATGACTTGGATGGACACTTAGATTTTTTTAAATTACATGGTTCATCTCATATCATCTTATTAATCAAAATTAACTTATTCCTTTATCTTGACAAGTGTCCTTTTGACCCTTGGACTTCTCTCTTCTCCTCTCTCTCTGAACTCATGTTTTCACCGAAGTATGGTGAATCCCTACTCAAATTCATACCATTTGATCAATAATAATACTTATTTTTACCTCTTCATGACTATTCTTATTATGTTTTACTTTAATTTTGGATCTTTCTTAGTGAAGACTATGGATTACTTAGTATGTTGTCTCATTCTTGCATCCTATTTGTAGTTAGAAAGCTTCTTTTTTTAGGGAATGTGAAGTATTATATGACATTTTAATGATTGAGTGAGTTATTATATTAATTATTTCCCTCATATTCCTCTTTTTTATTCCTCCTATATTTTCACATCCATCCATAACTTCATAATGTAACATTGATGTGAGAAGATGTAGATTGGATAAGTGTATGTTCAGTTTGTACTTTGTTATCATGTGTAACATGATATTGGTTGGAAGTAATCAATATATTTATAGTATCACCTCCCTTAGGATAATTTTTATTTATTTATCTCTCTCCCTTTTCACCTCCAAATTTAGGTATAGTTGCAATCCAAAGTTGTACATCAAGGGAGCTAGCCCTATCTAGAGATTAACCTCATCCTTAGGATACCCACATGGCTAGAGGTGTTTCTATTATGACATTCGGATGAGGATATCTTAGTAATATCATCAAAGGTTTAAAATACAACTGAAAATAGTTTTTGGCATGCCTTTTAGGACTCTTCATCCAAAATATTAGATGATTTCTGGTGTTGTCTCTCAACAATCAGCTTTTAGAGGCATCTATTCAAAAATCAATGATGACTTTGAAGCTATATCAGCTAGTCAAGCAACCAAATTTATCCTTAAATGGTAACATATTTCATTTTTTTATTTCTTTAAATGAGGTTTCATGGCTATTTTTGGTGTTGAGATTTGTCTTACACAAGTTGATGAGACATTGAAAGCTTGTGTCGTTGCCTATAAATAAGAGCAAGTTATTAATCATCCCTATCATGAATTTTACACCCAATATGGTTATTTTCAGCCCCAATATGATAATTTTAAATCATATCATGAAGTGTATCAATCCTATATCCATTTTATTCAATGTCTTTCTCCTCCTAGTTAACCTAGCTAGTTCTCAACTCCATCCATTTTCACCTTCAAGAAAACACTTTTGGGCTATGAGAGGTATATTTTTGATCTTGTTACTCTAAGGATATGTGGTTAATATGCTCCTATTAATATTATTAATAAGGTAATATATTCATTATATTTTGTTAAAATAAAGTGGGTACCTATTAAGAGAGATAATTGGCAAAGGCTCACAAGTGAGATGCTTGATGTGAATGGCCTAGTTTCTTCCTTATACGATAGGTTAGGAGTTCATGAAAGGTAAGATCATGAAACCTATAATCATTCATATCTAATTCCAAAAGTTCCATATTATCCATATTTGATCTCTAATCATGAGCCTAACAAGGATATCAAAGTCATCCTTTTCTAAATCAGTTGGAGGAAGGAGTTGAAAGGAGAAACCTTATTTTTGAAGTTAATCTTAATAGGAAAATTGAATTGGATAATATTCATATGAATTAGTCCATGTTAGTATTAAAGGAAGTGGAATTAAATTCATTATTTCCCTCTCAAATTTCACCCCCACCACCTCAAAAAGAGACTCTAATACCAACATCCTAAGCTGGAATAAGATAGTGGAATCATGGGGAAAGAAAGAGGAGAAAAGTCTTGACAAAGAGTGTGAAGTTGAGAATGAAGTTTATCCTTTATAAGTTCCTCCCACATTTCCTCAAGAAATATATTATCCTCGATATGAATCCCCTTGTATTCCTCATCCTCATGATGATGCATATCAAATTCAAGATAGAATTTTCCAAGAGAAGCTAGCCAAGCAAATTGAAGAGTTAGAGTCAAGGATGAAGCTACTAAATCAAGGTGTGATGGAAGGTTTAGACCAAAAAAAAAATATTATGCCTAAAGACACCCTATACACCCCTATTCAAGAGAGTCCTAAAGATAAATTAGATGTGAATGAGGTGATTATCAAATATAAGGAAGAAAACTACATTTTTTTAGCCCAAGGTCTACCTCCCCATCCTCATGAGCTCCCAAAAGAACCTCTTAATTTTCATTCTCAACTTGATTTTGAGTTATATGTGCCACCTCCAAAAAATATTGCATCTTGTCCTCACCCCATCACCCTTTTCCTTGATGTACCTATTGTATGGGAAACTAAAGAGGAGTAGTTGGTTGATAAGTAAAGATAACTCTTTTTTGAAGAAAACATACCTCCTTAGTAGCCTCATTGGGCTAGGTCATATGATTTCAAGACACCTAATCTTGGAATCACCATGAAGGAAAGAAAATGGAAGGTATTGTATCATGTGAATAAGATTCTACATCTGATTAAAAAGTTGTGGATGATCATCTCATGTATGAGGATGAATGTGTTATCATGGATGGAACACAATTTTAAGTCTTTCTCAAAGAGGTTTCATCTCTAGAAAAATCTCTTGAGACCAATGTGCAAGATGTTGTTCTTGAAGATTTACCAATACCTCAGCTTTGGATTGAATCACCATCAGATGTATTAAATATTGCATAATATCATTTTGGTGACATCATTTATCAAGAGGATAATATTGAAGAGGTAGTGGTACTAGAAGATGAAGAGGACAAAGATGATTAGTAGTTGTAAATGGAGCTATTTCAAGAGATTGAAAAGCTTTGCCAAGGTGAGGGCCAATTACATGACAAGGTCAAGAAATAATCTTCCATTGAGTATAATGATCAAGATTGGATAGAGTATGCAAATATCCTTGACGAGATAGAAGAACTTGTAGATGAGAGGAAACCCAATCTTATTGAGAGACCTATGTAAATCAATAATGAGGTTGAAATTGGAGATCCACATGAGAAGGTTGAAAATATTTGTATGTAAGAGGATTTAATTTATATATCTAACCTATTTTAAGATGCCTAGTTTTAAGTGAACATGCCAATGAAGTTGGCAAACATCATGAAAAGGTTAGAGGCATCAATGTCAAGGGTCAAAAGGCTACATGTATCACTAAATTATTCATTTTTTGAAGTAAGAAGAGTTTAAAACTTTCCCTTTAATCTAGGAGGGATTTCTCATCTCAATTTAGTTAGTGTTTGAGTTATCTTATCCAGTCTAGTGTGTGTGTTCTGAAAGTGCTCATGAAGGACATGTGTGTTGTCTTTTACTTTGTGTGTGTCTTTTATTTTGTGGTTGAGGTAGTTATTAGTATTGTCTTGATAAAAAAATTTGGTCAATGGTCAAATAATTATTATTTGTCTTAGACTTAAGTGGACTCCTAAACCTAATGGACTGATAAGGCTACTAGTCTAGTTAGCATAGCATTTATGCTACCCTATGAGTCACCATTTTGTTGACCAAATTTGACTTCTAGGTCAAATTAGGACCCTTATAGGTAAAACTCAAGTTTTAGATGTTTTATGGGATATAATATATTATAATTTGGTATATTATATGTTATTTTATGTTATCTAATGTCATCCTAGCCTTGGTCTTAGCCATATTAGTTTATTTATCATTTTGGGTCATTTAATGTGCTTTTAAGGGTCATTAATGCAAGTGGCATGGTTCCTAAGGTAACCAGGTGTATTTTTATCCTTATAAGAATAAAATAGGTTAGTTTAAATATTATGTATGTTAATTACATTATAATATTGTAGGTTTCTTAACTGAAATTCAAGAAACAACTAAAAACGAGAGCAAGTGGCACTTGTACAACCCACGGGGAAGTGTGCCACATGAGAAAATATAAATGATAGAATATTAAACTTCATAAAACTCATATATAACTTTTTTCTCTGAAATTTCCATTTTAAATCCAAAATTGTTCTTCTTTGCATTTTTAGGCATACAAAAGTGACATTTAGTTTTTTACTTAGTAAAGATAATTGAAGAACTTTCAAGACAAATGATTTTGGGATATTGTATCAAACTTATATACCTTAATTTAAATATAACTATTTTTAATAATGGTTGTTTTTATTTAATGAACCATCCTCATGAAGTTGATCATACTTTCTTGCTAGTTGTTTCATGCACCTTAGAGGTTTTACTCCATTCTAGTCAAATCCATACAAAATAGTTAGTGATGTTGACTCCATAAGATGTTGGATACCTAATAAAATTATTTACATGATTAGTTTCATGTTTCATGGTGTTTTTATAGGTAAATTTGTCTCATGTTGTAGGAAGGTATGACCATGTGTAGTCTCAATCAATTCTCCACTTGAAAAAGGTTAAATTACCTATAGGGGCTTTCATGTGAATAGTATATGGAATTTTTCTATGTCTCAATGATATATTTTTAAAATTTCCTTCATGTTTAGTCTTATGTCATCATTCTTGAGTCCAACTTTCATCCCATGATCATACTCAGTTAGCTCCCATATACTCTTCAACCTTAGTCATGACTTGTAAAGGTCCTAAGGATGTCCTCAAATGTGGGTTTAAGGTTTTTAAGTCTTGGTGTATCCTTTAATAGCATGAAATGATGATAAATATTCTATATGGTGTATGAAAAGTGGAATTATAGTCATATGTAGGATTTTTAGTTAGGCAGCGATGAACATGCCTACCCATAGGTGTTTGGAAGAAGAAACCACATGAAAACTAGGAGCATAGTCTTTTGAATCCATTTACATGTTTTGAAGATTCATTTGGAGACATTGGAATGGAATAATATTAATTAAATGGTCTAAAAAATGCATACTACACATCATCTTATACCATTACCTATATTTTGCAAGTAGTCACCTATGTGTGGCCTTAATAGAGAGATGAGACCCCCTTTTGAGGTATTGGATCAATTAATTGAGTTATTTTGAGGTCCTAGTAGGAATTTTCACCATAACATACCAATTTAAGAGGATATATTGTCATATTACATTGAAAACCATGCTCAAAGTAACAATGACTATGTTTAGGCCTTTTGTCCCTAAACTAAGAAACTAGAGCACCTAAATCTTTAAAAGAGGTCTCATAAAAATGATTTTTTTTAAATTTGTTCACTATTAGTGAATTTACCCTATATTATATACATGTTACAAGAACCATAAAAATATGGAGGACATATACTTAATTTAGGATATTAACTGAGCACCCCAAATTTGCCTTTTGAACACTAAATTTACTCACTAATATCTATAGGAATTTGAGTCCTTATGTAATTTTTATTTCCCAGGTTGATAGTATATGGAACTTTATCATATGTAGATGACCTTAGTGATTGAAAATAAATTTAAATGGATATAAATTTCATCTAAAAATATGTTATACTATGGTTTGTGTCCCTTTAGTATCTATACGAGTACCTATTTTAGAATTATACACCTATAACCATATTGCCTTTTCCAAGTTTAATCCAAAGTTAAAAGTGGATAATTTTTGAATGGTTGGAAGTTTTTAGGTATTTATAGGAATATATATAACATAAATGACTCAGAATACTATCAGATGGAAGTGATTATCATTGTTTTACCTCCCATACACACCAACAGTCTGTACAGGTTGCCTAGACACTCACCTACAGGTAGGTAGTAACCTAAGCATGAGGTTTTGATGGGTGTTTTATCCATTAAAAGTGAATTAATTTATAATTAAATGATAAGTGACCTTCTTATATTTATTTTAGGCTCTTAAATTTCATAACAAAGCTTAGTTGGAGCCACATTCACCTATAGGAATAAATAGATAGGGGTGTCTCAATCATGGCAAGAAGAAACCTGATCATGAAACCAAAGAGCATACAAGGTGAATAGAGTTTTTAAGAAGTTATAAATAGTTATAATGGTTCAATTTATATTCTCTCCATATAAATTCTAAGTCAAAATGATATAGATTCACCTATAGGTAGAGTTACAAGGAGCATTAATAGTCAAATAGGAAACTCAGTCACCTAGATAGTTCTATGGGAAGCAAAATAGAAGGATGGAGTAATTATGAATGGATATTAGGAATTATATATAAATAAAATGGTAGTTTTTAAAATATATTTATATTTTAAAATAAACATATAAAGGATCCCAAAATAAAGCATACACAGTCAAAATTGGATAAAACCCTACATAGTCAGCCTTTGAAGGAATCTATCCTAGTTTTTTACATGTTTTAGGGATCAAATGATGTCACAAACGACTCAAAAATTTTAGAGGGAATATAAAATAATTATATAATCCCATATAAAATTAACCATTGTTTTAAGAGGTAGGATAGTTCCCTTTTTTTTGTCTCAGATAGAGGACACTCCCTTTGTGCATAAACCTACATTTTGAAGAAGAGAGGTGAGAAAGCATGAACCAAAATCTTAGATAACCTTGTAGGAAAGTGTGGAGAGTTTTAAAACATGTAGGTAAATATTATATAACATTAAAAATAGGATGGAGTTCAATATGGTACCTTGCACCCTTAAACTTGTAGACAGGCTCATGAGGCATGGTTATGCCTAAAGGCAAAAGAAGGGGTGAGTTTAAATTATATCCATAATTGAACTTTATAATTGATTTTGACATGAATTTGGGATCATATTAGAAGTTTTTGATCTATTAAAATTTAAATAAACTCAATTGGATGGTCTAAACCATAGGAGTGTAGGGAAGCCTACTAAGCAAGGATCAGACCTAATGTTCTAAGATGAGGTCTTTCACACTTTTGGTGCTAGAAAAGAATTTAAACATATTTTAACATATGTATTGGATGAATAATTTTTTTATAAATCTTTTATATTTCAAATAAAACCAAATGAAGTCATTTTTGGACCTTAAACCAACTTAGACATGCAGGAATAGAAGAAACAAGCATGAGTGGGTAAATTTGAATGCTCATTTATTTTTTGAGTATTTTAATGGAGTCCCAAGGAATTTTAAGGAGTTATAAAAGGTCCTAGGAAACCTTTTTGTGACATTTTTTGGATTTTCAATGTGAAACATGTATGCACAAAGCTTAAGAGGGTAAACAAGTTAAAACCCTTGTAAAATTCTTAGAAGGAACTAATTGAATAAGTGAGGATAAATATGGATTAAAATGGACCATAATGGAAGTAATTATGATTTTATTTTAATTAATACTCCCTCAAGATACCTCCCACAATAATTAGTTGTACAAAATCTATACAAACATGGTATAAACAAGGTATTTTATATCATTTTTTGTATTTTGTAGGTTATAGAAGGATTAGAAATATGAAAATAAATTTAAAAGGAATATTTAGAGTTTTTATAACTCCCCATGTTCATTTAATTCCTTATAAAATATTTTAAGTGTGCAAACAATAGTCGTCATCTTAGCCATTCAAAATTGTCCTAGTGGACAAACTAGTGAGAAGGGTAGAGAACTTCAAGTGGAGTGATTTTAAGGTGTGTGTGATGATTATAAGCATATGTAGGTTCTTTAAAGGTTTCATAAACTCCCTCCCATGTATTCTAATTATAAATTGATGCCAATTTTGAATCCAAGTGTTCAAGGTGCATGAAGGAAGTTTTCTAGACTAGAGATGACAATAACTCCTTTACAAATGATTCTAGAGAACTAGGCATAAAAAAATGAATTAAAATTCATTCTTGAAACCCTTACCCTTTATTAAAATCATTTTAACTATACCTATTTATTTATAAGTTGTTAAATAATGTTAAATCATGGAGGCATTTTTTTTAGCCAATTAAGAGGATTTTACACCACTTTACAAGAGTTTGATGATTTGGATGGACAATTGGACTTCTTAACCTTACATTTCTCATCCCATATCCTATTCTAATTCATAAATAAATAGTTTTATTATATTTAAAATTTTCCTTTTGACCCTTGGACTTCTCTCTTCTCCTCTCTCTCTCTTGTTCTATAAAAACTAGACATTTTGACATTGTAACTCATGCTCCACCTAAGTATGGATAATCCCTATTCAAATTAATACCATTTTACCAATAACATTACTTAATTTTACCTATTCATGACTATTATTATTGTGTTTTACTTGAATTTTGGATCTTTCTTAGTGAAGACTATGGATTTCTTAACATGTCTCATTCTTCATCCTATTTGTAGTTGGAAAGCTTCCTCTTATAGGGAATGTGAAGATTTATATGAAATGTCAAGGAATTAGTGAGTTATTATATTCATTATTTCTCTCGTATTCCTCTTTTTTAGTCCTCATATCTTTGAACATTCATCCATAACCTCATAATGTAACATTGATGTGAGAAGATGTAGATTGGACAAGTGTATGTTTAGTTTGTCCTTTTGTCTCATGTCTAACATACTATTTGTTGGAATTAACCAATATATTTGGTGTATCACCTCTCTTATAATAGTTTTTTTTCATTTATATATCTCCATTTTCACCCCTAAAGTTAGGTATAGTTACAATCCAAAGTGGTACATTAAGGGAGCTAGCCCTATCTAGAGATTCACCTCATCCTTAGGCTACCCAAAAGGCTAAAGGTGTTTCCATTGTACCAATTGGAAGAGGAGAGCTTAGGAATCTCCTCAAAGGGTTAAAATCCAAGTGAAAACACTAACCATGCATCAAATTCATCACTTAATTCCTCACCTAAAAAGGTTAGTGGAGGCAACTTTTCATCTCTTTAATAATATGATCAGCCATATTATTAAGATTATTCTAATGTTTTTGTTCATCCACTTGTCTTTCATATCTAAATGGAATTTCATTAGCTAGAACACATTTTATATTGTTAAACCTTCTCTCTTAGGTGTTTAATTTACTTTAAAGGTAATTTAACACAGTCATAGTTCCATTCAATACTAATTCCTAATTAATGTTAGTATTATTTTCCTCATGGTTAAGGCCCTCAACATCATTAGGATGTGGTTCCTCTCTATTAATAATGTTATCCCTATACCTCTTCCTCTACCCAAGTTAAAATTTATTGGGTTATTATCCCACTATTATAGATATTTTCCTCACCATATTGTGGTGAAAATAACAAAAAATTATTAGAAATGAACAAGAAACATTTCCCAAATTTACCTAGAGAAGTAAACCATGTTCTGATACCATTATGTCACAACCACATTAAAAAAAAGACACACACACAAAATCCAAATAAATTAATGAAACAAAGTTCACCTAGAGTTTAGCATGGAAACATGAAATGAGATCCATAATTATGTTATAGATAACATAGGAACTAGACTAAGTTCATAACCCATCAATAAATTCTTTAGGAATTAAATTTTAACCAGCAAATATTTAGATAGAAGTGAGTTAGTATGGTCATACCCACTCACCTCTATCCACATACTATTATGCAACCTTCCCAATGGAGTAATTACTAACTTATGCCATTACTTGAGTACATATAGAGGCTATAAAATTGACAATATCTCAAGTTTAATATCAACAAAGTTCAGTAACTTATGCTTCACATTATATAGCCTTTAGCTTAAGTATGATTCCCCAAATCACAACTAGAAGATAGATATCAAAGGAAAAGGACAATTTACAAAAGTAATGCAAAGTATTTGAACACCTTTTTATTACATAGGAAACCAATATAATAAATTTGAAACAACTCTAATGTTCCAACAATCATGCTTAGTATCTACTTGGAAAACAACTTATCATTTCTAAGCAAGGTACAAGTTCATGAAACTCTTTCCCAAGGATTCTAAAATTTATTATGTTAGATTTAAATCTCCTATATTACTGGCATAAATGCATCATAATAATAATAGTCTCAAGAACAAAATATACTTACATTATTAATCACTAAAATCTTGTTTTTAAATTTTTATCCTTTAACTTAAATACATTATTTTAGCCTAAGCATTTGTATTTATTACTTAAATATTAGATATGTCTTAATATTTAATTCTAAGATAGATTCTTATTATGACAATATAAGTTAATAATATCTTTTACCATTTAAGGATAAGAATCTGTTAATAAAAATATTCAATGATCTATTCCAAATATATAACATTTGTTCATCAATCACAAGATGTGTATCTAGCAATAGACATGTTCATAATAAGTTACAATTAAAGTACAATATTACCAATGTAACTTTAACATAATATAAGGCTAACTTAATCTTAATGTTATTAATTATAATGAATTGATTTAGGAGTTTCCCATAGAGTCCATGTCATGTATAATTAATTATAAATTAACATGAAAATATTATCTTCAAGGAGATAAGTTCATATTAAATTACTTAAGTAATATTACAATATAATATTTATCCCACATTTCATCAAGTTATTAAAATTTTTCACATAAGTATTGAGATGAATTCAATCCACTAATTTACCAATTAAATTACAAAGATTTCATTTGACTAACTGTGTAGTTATAATTCAAGCTTTAATCAAGTATCAATACATTCATTAGTTAATCCATGCAACATTAAGATTCATACAATATAAGGATTTTAAAATTTTATTTAAATATAACTTTCAACTTCATCCAAATTATCCCTATATAATAGATATCAAAAGTAAACATATCGAATGGATACTATCATTTAGCTTATACAAGCTTATGATTATAAATAATCATACAAGTAAATTTAGCATATTAACATTATGTCTTATTTTATTATATTCTTGTAAGGAAATAATCAAGCCATAATTTACATTTAATTTAAAAACACTAGTATTTGCATAATGAAATAACTAAGTAGTTTGTCAATCAGTATACAAATGATTTATAAGTATAGTCGAAAACATGATTACAAAACAACTCAAGATGATATAGCATTAAATGTAACTTCTCAACTACTTATTACAAATAAGTGATTAGCTACCAACACAAGATATAAACTCATAATTATATTCCTATATCAAGGTATTTATGAATAATATATATTAATAACGAGTTAGTAATTCTAGATTAATCAAATAATCAAATGGCCAACTATAATAATTTCATGAATAAAATATGCATATCAATGTTATATCAATTTATATAAATAAAAATATGACAAATAACAAGAAATTAAGCTATAATAATTATATAAAAACTTTAATTCATTTCAAATAACTACCATAACCTAAATTAAGAAGAAAAGAATCCAATTATTGCATGTAATCTAATGAAGCTAATACTACCTTTCCAATGCCAATGAAACCAATCATTATTGGACTTAGACCACCCCAACCAATATTTAGATACATATTAAGAAAACAAATAAATTATGGAGAAAGGATTACAAAAAATAAAGTTTGACAACATTCTAACATATAACCAATACAAAGAAAATGAAACATGTGAACCAACCCACCCATATCCATTAACTTGATACCTGATTATGATTGTAGGTCACTTCCCAAGATTATTTATTTATGGGCCATATTCTATTTCAAAATATAATATGTCTCATAAATCTAATAACCTACATGGTGATTGTCTTCATATACTAATTTAATAGACTTTTATGACTTAAAATAAAACCTTTAAAAAGAAAATAACAAACTCAGCCAACTAAAATAAAACTTACATAAATCTTTAGTTCACATTGTTGACCACAATAATAATAATAAACATAATAAAATTTACTTTATTAAATATAATGATAACTTAAAAGTTTAATTATAATGATTAATAGAATTAGAATAATTAAAATAATCAACATATTAGTTACCCTAGAATAAGTCAACATAATCATGAATGATAATAATTCTAATTATCACTTTCAAAATTAATCTAATAATTCAACATGATTTCATAAAACTGGGTCAACTAATCATGATCAAATAATTCTAAAAAAGTCAATAATCATATAGACATAATCTAATAATAATAATTTATTTTTCCAACAAACCCCTATAATTATTTTGAACACCTATGGGGGCTCCTTGTGGTCTTTACCTTGATTTTGGTCATGGTTCAAAATAACTGACATGCTTTTTACTTTATTTATATTCTAGCTTTATTTCCTTAAGTCTATTTCTTAAACATCAATCTACCTAGTTAGGGTTTTCAAAAAAAATAAATCAAATAAAAACTCTAGTTTATATTTAACATAACCAAGTTGTATGGCATTAAAGTTAAATCCAAAGCTCAACAATATACCATGACTAAGCAATAATGGCTTCAAACAAAACATCAACTTAAACTGAATAACAAATTTGAGCTAATATGCAAACACATAGTTATCATAAAGCTTTACTGGATTTTTATAACATGTCACAGTCTATAAAAATAAACATAGGTGAACCATAAAATGTATTCACTTAAGTAAGGTCATAACAGATTTTTAAAAGTAAGCACAACCAAATTGATGTTTCAACTTAATGATATGGTAGGCATAGTCAATAAAAAAACCCTACTATTATTTAAAAAAAATACAACACAAATAAACACACATAGTCCATTGAACCAAACTATAGCCTAAAATGGCTCTGTTGGTCAAATTTGGCCCACATACAAAAACTTTTCCTAGGTATAGAGGGAGACGCTAAGCAAAGTCCTGGATGAAGGGTGATCCAATGATGGAAAAATTATATGGGATTTAGGAAAAAATCATGACTTTTTCAAGATTTTTAACACTTTAAGCAAGCTTAAAGTGTGAATTTGGTGATCTTAAGGAGCCATACCATCTTAACACATCATGTAAGAATGAATAGATCAGTCTGGTTGCATATTTTATAGATGAACTTGGGAGGTTAACTAGGGAAAAAATAATTCATG
This sequence comes from Torreya grandis, assembly GCA_037957365.1. Classification (NCBI taxonomy): domain Eukaryota; kingdom Viridiplantae; phylum Streptophyta; class Pinopsida; order Cupressales; family Taxaceae; genus Torreya; species Torreya grandis. Next base: position 201,596 of record JARHVA010001324.1, on the reverse strand, counting down.
GACATTATGATTTTATTCCCATAAACATCCTCTACAAAATTTTTACATTGATGATTTTTACATCTTAGGATATAAGTATTCAAAGATGTGCTAGTAGAGTGAGACATGCATGGGAATGTCAAGTTAAAGATATGGAAAATAGCCATTTGAATTCAAATGTTCTAAAGATGAAAACATGGCTAAAAAATGGTAAGATCTTGGGTGCCCATATTAATATCTAATGGTGTGCAATGACTGGCAAAGCCAATGGGTTCAAGAAGATCTAATGATGCACATTAAATTGTGTGATTGAAGATCAATAGTGAGTATCAGTTAAAAATGTTAGTGGACCTAGGATAAGCATGAATGTGACAAGTGTATTACTCACGGTGTACTGTAAATTAGATCAATTATATGCATTCAATTTGGTATACCAAGGATCTAATAGTACATGATCCATCTTACTAAATTAGATCAATGATGAGTGAAAAGCTAACTAGTCAGTAGATACTATAAACAAATGAAAAACTACCAAGTGTCATGACCACATAAAATATTATGTAAATAAATGGTATACATTCAAGACATGCAAATGAATATTGATGGTGCATGTAAGGTTAAGGAGTCAAAGAGATAGAATGAATACAAGGCTAACATGTGCTACATGTATAGAACTAGATGGGGTTGATAGTAAGATCCTGAGAATGAATGAAGAGATAAAAGTGTCATGATCAAAGAACCTAGATTAATATCAATAACTATAATTAAAATTTGAAATATGGAAGACGTAAATAGAGATAAAATATGACCTAGGTCAAACCAAAGCAAATATTTTAATGGATGCCATTAAAGCTTAGTCAAGACCTCTATTGGAAGATCCAAAGCATTGAAACTTGGTTTTATTATGGATTTAATGTAATTTCATGATTTCAATTCATGTGTGTAGTGGCTTCTTAGTTCACACTAAGTTTAGAGATAAAATAGGTTTGCTTAGACCTAATACAGTTGAAGAATGAGGCTATGTGATTTGTGGATCTTTGTTGATATAATGACTATATGAAAACCAATAAAATGGACTAGCTTTCAATATAAAATATACCTATGTTTATAAATTAAAATAGGATTAAGTTTTTAATTAATAGAGTGTCTTATTTATTGATATGGTGATATCTTTAGAAAATAGGTACTTATAGCCACTCAAAGCAGACTTAATCATGGCTCTATCAGGTGCATGAATAAGAGGATTTTGTCCTTACGATGAAGGGAATTAATGTAGAGGAGATAGATAAGGATTCATGCAATAGGGGTGGTTTCTTCCTATATTGGTATTGACGTTCATGATCCATCCTTCTATGCTAGGTAAAAAACTTAGTAGCATTTATTTAGGGAAGGTTTCGATGAAGTTTTAAGAGGCTATTATGATTTATTCTAGTGATAAACTCAGACTTGATCATTATAACCCCTTATGCACTATCCCATGCATCCCGTCCCCTCTCTCTCATCCCAATGTATTATAAATTTAAGGTTTGAACTCTTAATTTTCATCCCTCAAGCTGGTAAGAGGATACTCTACTAGAATTTGTACTTATATACCCCTTTGATTAATGAATATAATATTTTCAATTGTTTACCAATATGTGCTTAGTGTTTTTTATTTGTTTTATAATCAAAAGTGGTTTTAATCTTCCCTTTATAGGTCTAAGTTCAACATAAGTGCTAAAACATTTTCCTTGTAGGTCATCTAGTGTGTCTAAATGTTGATGTCTTAGGTATAAAGTGAATTTTTGACTATAAGTGCCTTCAACCAAGCCTTACCCTAATTACCCTCCAACCTAAGTCAATCAAACTAAATTCTAGGTGAAGAATTATTACTTGGAAACTATTTTAAGATCTATCTTAAATCTATTTATAATCTATTAGTGTGTTGAGAGTTCAAGCTTATGAGTGGATATATTGAATTTATAGTGCATCACCACATGTTAGTGTAGGTTTAATTCATGTAATCCCTTCACTCTTTTCATCCCAACCCATTTAGGTCTTAAGAAAGCATTCAAGTGATACACTATAGGAGTTATCCTCATTAAACAATACTAGAGGTCTGACCCAATATTAGGTGACCCAAAACTTAGGGTCATTCCCATGTTGGACTAGGTTTGAGTAAGAGGACTTGAACACTCCCCTTCTTAGCTATGGTGAAATCCTAAACCTCCTCTACTTTATAACACACTTGATGAGACTAGATTGAAGTGCTTTAATCATTACTTGAAAATGTGTAAGGATAACTTATAGCCATCTTTGAGAGCTTTCAAATACTATATCGATAGAGTTGTAGTCAAAAAAGTTACATCAGTCACAAAAAGTCTTCATTTCAAAGGTAATATGAGTTATCATTCATGATTTCAATCATCTTCATGTGCCTAATGAGGATTTCTGGAGGTTTATGAGGTAGGATTATGTTTTTCATATCCCTATGAACAAACATTTGACCATTTCCAACTTAATCATGATCCATACCCATACTATCTTTCCCCATATCAATCATCTTTTCACTCCTCCCAGTCTTATGATGAGCCCCCTTATTACCAATATCATCAAAGCTCTATTAGTCTCATCTACTCCCTCTATAGCCTAATTATAATTTTGATCAGTCATGATATTAACATGAAATTCTTGAATAGCCTACTCATACCCTAATCTATTTCAAATCTAGCTTTAAACAAGCCCTATTGGACCAAGAAAAGAATATGATAAACATTAATACATTAAAGGGGTATGTGAAATAAATTCTAAAACATGTCATTAGTGGGGTTAGAAATTTAGTGAAGTAAGAAAAATAAAGTTTGATGTCCTTCATTATCAGAGGTTATCCTATAAATAATGGTGACATGCTTGACATAGATGGACTCATCTCCAAGATTGAAGAGAAGCTGACATCCCATGAAGAACATCAAACACACCATCACCCATCTTGTCTTCCCTCATTCATCCCATGTCAACCCCATGTTGAGCTTCCCATCATCACTCATAAGCCCTCATCAAGTGATTTGTAGAGCCATCAAGGTCAGTCCCAACTCCTTTTAACCTTCCCATTAAGGAAATCTATCCAAGGGAGATTCTAAAAGGAAAGAAAGGTTATTGTTGAAAAACTTATTCATCATGAACAATAAATGTTTGATTTTGAAGTCTCCCTTAATAGGAAGATTGAATCTATAGAAAAAAAATTGTATAATACATTGTTAGATATAAAATCAACACCACATCAATTGAACATACTTCATATCACTCATCAATCCATAATGCACACTATGCAATAAAATCATAAACCCAACTTTCCATCTTGGAGTCAAGTCATGCAATCAAGAAAAACTAAAGCTACTCAATACCCACCTCTCCATAATCAATAATATAAGTCCTTTACCTTATATAGATACATACAAAGTGATATGAAAAATAAGGAGGAAGTGGTGATTATTGAAGACAAGAAGCTAGATGAAAGGAATGACGTATATATTTGATCTCTCTTAGAGTAATTCTAAGGATCTTGTATGACACTTATAGAGAGATAACCCATTATTGAAGAAGTAAAAATTCAAATTTATATTTAAATTATAGTTTATGATGATGATTTGGATGATATTGAAGAGGAAATGGTTCTTGGGACATATCTTATTAGGAACAAACATGATTCATTCTTTCATAGTGTCAAAAAAGATGAGTCATAGGAACAAGTGCAAGTAGAAAATGAGAGACATGAAGAATAAGTTTCAAATGTGCCATATAAGTTTGTTTTTTAAGAGCCTCTTGATCACATACTAGTTTTCCAATATCAATATTCTTCTCAAGAACTTGATGTTTAGCTAACGAAGATAAACATCAAGGTAATGCTAAGGATTTTTGGAAACAATATATAGATATTTGAAAATAATATAAAGCTATTAAATGTATTAAACTTCCTATTAAATATATTAAATACCAATAAACTTCTAATGTTGGCTCACAAAAATATCAAGTGAATGAAGATGAGAGGGATGGACAAGTGTTTGTTGATATAATACCTTAGATCATTGCTCCTGAGCATAAATCAAATGAAGACATTTTGTCATCCATCATGCTTAGAGAAATACAATAGGTTAATCATGAATACCTTGACAAGTCAATTTTTCATAAGGACCATAATGAAGGCACAATGGAAGATACATCTAATCATTGGTAGATATTGAATGAAGAGGAATTGGTAGCATTCTTACAAAATAAAAGGATCTGGGAGTAGGATGATTAGGTCTTAGGTCGTACCCTTAATCCATGAAATTTAGAATGAAACTTGGGATCCCAGCTTCATCATCAAGGAAAAATTAACATCTAATTGCTATTTGTTGTATAAGAGACCTATCAAGAGATGTAAATCATATTTCAAGGTTCCATGATGAAAAATCCATCTTTCCATTTGATCCTAAAGGAAAGCATCTTTTTTTAGGTTAGTTGTTCTAGGTTTGTTTTATTTTAATATGTGATTATCACAAGAAATATTTTATTTCCCTTCTATTTATATTTTTTTCCCTTTCCCTTAGGTTAGTTTTCCTTTGCTTTAGGTTGGTTTCCCTATTTTATGTGTGTTTCCTTTCTTGTTTTACTAGGTGTTGTCCTTTCAGTGAAAGGTTGATTGTAGTCAAGGTTCAAATTTTTCCTTATTTCATGGGTTTATATCCCGAATGGATCAATTGAGCAAAATTGTGTATGTTCTCAAGCATATAAGGCATGCTTCCTAGTTCAGTCACCAAAGATGTTGGTCAAATTTGGCCTACATACAAAAACTTTGCCTAGGTGTAGAGGGAGAAGCTGAGTAGATTCTTGAATGAAGGGTAATCCAATGGTGGAAAGAGTAGATGGTATTAAATAAAACCTCATGACATTTCCAATATTTTTAAACACTTTGAGTAGGCTTAAAGTGTGAATTTAGTGATCTTAAAGAGTTAGACCATCATGACATGTCATGTAGGAATGAATAGATTAGTCTGGTTACACATTTTATATATGCACTTGAGAGGCTTACTAGACCCAAATTAATTCATAAACATTATTTTTTTTTCCCATAAACATCCTTTGAAAATTTCATATCTTCATGCTTTTTCTATCTCAAGATATAAGCATTCATATATGAACTAGTAGAGTGAGACGTACATGGGGACATCAAGTAAAATTTGTGGTAAATAGCCATTTGAATTCAATTATTCCAAAGATAAATTTTTTGTTTAAAAGTTACAATATCTCAATTACCCATGCAAATATCTAATAGTACATAGTGAATAATAAATCTAGTGTGTCTAGGTAGATCCAAAAACACACATTAAATCATACCATCAAAGATGAACGGTGAGCATCAAGTCAAAAGGTCAATGAACCTAGGATAATCATGAAGGTGATAAGTGTATTAATCATGGTACACTAAAAATTATATCAATGGTCCATGTTTGATCTAGCAAACCAAATACTAATGGTGCATGATCCATCATACCAAAGCAGATCAACGGTGAGTGAAAGGTCAACTAGTCAGTAGATCCTAAGAATGAATGAAAATATGATAAGTGTCATGACCATGAAAACTATCAAGTAAATTAATGTTATGAATTTTATCCATGCAAAGTAATATTGATGATGTGAATAAGGTTAAGGAGTCAAAGACTTATAATGAATATGATGGTGCCACATGGTGCAAGCGTAGAATTAGATCGGGTTGAAAATAGGATTTAAGAATGAATGAAGAGTTGAAAAGTGTCATGATCAAGGATATTAGATTAATATAAATGATTGTAATTAAAATTTGGGATCGAAAAGACATTAATAGAGAGTAAACACGACCTAGGTTAAACCAAAGAAAACATTTCAAAGGATGTAATTAAAGCTCAAAAAGGACCTCTATTGGAAGATCTAAAGTATGAAGACTCAATTTTCTTATGGTTATAACATCATTTCATGAATTTAATCCTTATGTGTAGTGTCTTATCAGTTCCCACTAGGTTTAGAGTTATAATAGGTTTATTAGAACTAATACAATTTAAGAATGAGGCTATGCGATCTATGCATCTTCATCGATATAATGACTATATGAAAAATAATAAAATGGATTGGATTTAAATAAAAAATATACATACTTTCCTATATTTAAATATGGGTAGGTTTGTGATTAATAAAGAGTATATTTTCTATTGACATGGTCATATCATTGATAAATAGGTACCTATTGATATTTAAAGCAGACTTAATCATGACTCTATTAGGTGCATGAATATGAGGATTTTGTCTTTATAATTAAGTGCATTAATGAAAAATATCTCAATAATGATTCATGTGGTGGGGTTTTTTTCTCCCTTCAGTGGTCTTTATCTTCATGATCCATCCTTCCTTGCTAGGAAAAGATAGTGGCATTAATTCAAGGAAGGGATCGATGAAGTTTTAAGTAGCTATTTTGATTACTTCTGATGATAATCTTGGCCTTGATCATTATTACCCCTTATCCAATCTATCATGAATCAAATACCCTCTCTCTCATCCCATTATACTATAAATTTAAACTTTGAGCTACTAATTTTCATCCCTCAGGCTGGTAGAAGGATACTCTCCTAGAATTTGTACTTATGCACCTCTTGGATTACTGAATAGAACATTTTCACTTGTTTACCAATCTTCACTTAGTGTTTTGTATTTGTTTGATATGAAAAATTCATTTTCATCTTCCCTTTTTAGGTCCAAGTTCAACATAATTTCTAACAAACTTTCCTTGTAGGTCATATAGTGTGTCTAAATGTTGATGTCTCAGGTATAGAGTGGATTGCTAACTATAAGTGCATTTAACTAGGCCTTACCCTTATTTCCCTTCAACCTAAATCAATTAAAATAACCTTTAAGTGAATCATTATTTCTTGGAAACTATTTTAGGTATTGTGTTAGTTATATTTATAGTCTCTTAGTGTGTTGAGAATTCAAGCTTATGAGTGAAGTAATAAATTTATGGTGCATCAATACATGTTAGTGTAGGTTTAATTCAATAAATACCTTTAATATTTTCATTCCAACTCATTTATCTATTATTGGATCATTCAATTCATACACCATAGGAGCTATCCATGTTAACAAATCTTAGAGGTCTGACCCAAGATTAGGTGACCCATAGCTTAAGGTCATTCCCATGTTCGACTAGGTTTGAGCAAGAGGTCCTGAACACTCCCCTTCTCAGGTAGGGTGAAAGCCTAAGCCTACACTAGGATCTTCAATGGATTTAAATAAAAATAAACATAATTACTTATATAATCATTTAAATAAATGTAATAATCAACAAAAACTAAATCTATAAAATATTAACCCCATAATGGTGGAGTCATTCAAGGTGACCATGAGAAAAAACACAAAATAGTAAAACCAATATCAATGGCCCTAATTAGGGTTTTAACCAAAATAAAATGGCATAGCCGTTAATAAAAATATTTTTTATAAGGAACTAAATTTTTTCCACTCAACTATATTTCTAGAAAATCATAAAATTTTGAATACATCATTTAATTTTTTGATGGAAGTTAGACAAAATAGGTTTTCTACTCTTTCAGTTATATACATAATATTTTCAAGCTTTATCAATTATTGATGCTTTCTCACTTTCAATAACCCATCAAGTCTCAATCTCTTTTAGTGCATGCCTTAAAGGGTGCACTAAGAAAGGGGTAGGTATACCATTAGTGCTTCTCAAGATTGTTTCCTTATACCACCACTTGTTATCAACATAACCTTATCTTATACACTTCCTTAAGATCTTCCTCATATCTTACATAATTATACAAGTAATTTACTACTTTAATTAGCCCCTAACTAAGCCTAAAATCATTTTTGACATTTACTAAACAATGTTAATCTCAACCAACTCTATATTCTAATTGATATTTGCATGTTATGATTTTATCCTTAGCCAACCTAGACCGGGACCTAACTTATTTTTTTCATTTAATGATATAGAGTCAAATTGGGCTGACACTATCAGCTTAACTTTTAAAAAGGTTAAGGGTTAGATTTAAATATATATACACATTCATTTCATCCTTTATTAGAGGAATAGAAGAAGAAGAAGAATATATTATGCACCTATTTATCCACCATTATACTTGAGGAACATTGCTTAGGGTTTCAATACATTCTTTGGAGATACATATCTTGTCTTTTGGAGAAATATTTTGGATACATAGAGAAGTTATGTATCATAGAGATAACTTATCACTATTATCCTTTCATACCACAATAACCTATTGTAAATAACCTTTTCCAATGGAGTTTATTTTTAAAGGTAACTATTATTAATTGTATTCCTCCTTTGCTAATTTAGATTGATTTTCATTTGTAATTTTCTCCCATGCATTAGATTTCCTATACATTGACTTGAGTGTAGATCTTCTATGCATGTTTACTTTTTATGTTTTTTACCCCCACTTTGTGCCATAAGATTTAGTGAGTACTAAATTAGATTTTACTTTACTTTGCATTTAATTAGTGAGTATGAAAGCATAGGGCCTAACTTTATTACATATTATTACTTGACTAGAGGTTTTGGAACCCTCTGTAGTGATGTTATTATGGTAAGATATCCCTTGGTCAGGTCTACTAGATCCATCTTGGTTATGACCCCAAATATCTAATGTATCAACATATGGATGTTTAAGTAAGATTTATATTCTTTGAGCTAGGATTGAATAATAGGTCAGTTATATTTTATTTTGTATACATTCTGGTGAACCCAACATGAGTCAAATCCTTATAGGTTTTCTTCCACACATTCATTTTATCATCATATTATATATATATATATATATATATATATATATTGGAGTTTTGTATCAAACTTGAAAATACAATTATAATAGTATGTGTAAGGTTTAACACATAGTCACTCCAAATGACTATGTTTTGTCTGTGTAGGCCTTCTGCAAATATGGGTGGTTGGATCAACTATCTTGACATAGTAGTCTTATTTAGTTAAAATATAACATACATAGTCAATCCAGTCAACTCTATTTGTATTTATTCTTTTTCAACATACAAAGTTAAAAAACATAGTCAAGCCAATTGACTCTGTTCATAGATTATTTTTTAGTACATAGGTTTTTTAGACTATGTTGATCTATTTAAATCTATTCACAAAACATTTAAATCATAACTTAAGCAACATAGCATAAAATTTTCAAAATAAGCATATTCAAAACCACCAAGGTTCATTCCTACCTTCTCTATCATTTTAGTTTTTCATTTACAATATTATTTTTCACAAGTTTTTAGTCTACAAAACTACAACCTTATAATGAACTAGGTCGATTAGCTTGACACAATTCTATATCTAGTATTCTATCTAGAAGACATAGTTGACCTATTTGACTATGTTCTTTTATATCTTGATTATTCAAAATAGTGGTGACCCTATTGACTCAGTTATGTATTATTTGCATACAGTGTCACTTGAACTAACTTTGTATTCTTCACAATCAATGAAATTAACCCATTTTACTAGTAATTAGTTCACTTTTCATTTCATTTTCTTTCATTATTAGAGTAAAAAACATAGATTAATTAGGTGGTTTTTTAATTTTCTAATTTAGTCACATTGTTTTTATATTTTGCACACATTTCCAAATCACTTTATACTAAAAATCATTAAATTTTTTTCTTCCCAAGGTATACCTACTTGGATTGCATCACCAAGGGGGAGGCCAACTTGGTTTTATAGCCAATTATAAACACATGGTTGATGGTACATATTGGAAAAACACCCAACAACCTTATCAAAGTGGGATTATGAAGCAACGGAGTACACCCCAATACCAAGCCATTACCATCACCAATACATATCCCTTTTAGACTAAAATACTTGAAACTATCCATAGATTACTTTCTATTTCTTTCTTATAGCCAGCTTCCCATCAAATTTATTATAACTTAACAACATTCGGGAATGACCAATTAGTTAAAATTTACATTCAAGTTTTTTTCTTGTTATTTGATCATTGTATTTTGTATTGAAAAAAATTCATTAGCCAACATTATTGCAAGGTTTATGTTGTGTGTTCTAATTAGATTAACCGCATTGATCTAATTTATTATGTGCTTCATTTTATTTGCTTATATTTTATCTTGAATTTTTTTTTCCTATTTTCACAACACTGTCATCCCTATCAACATATTCTCTTATAGATCATTAATTGTGCTTCCCTTTATTATATAGTCACCCTATATGACTATATATCTTTATTAACCATTTTAGTTTCTCTATATGGATTACACAACCAACATGTCCAATTATGTATCTTGTTAGCATTTTTTATTTTCTATCTTGTAGTATACAATTGATATTTCTAACTATATCCTATTTTCAACTTGTTATATTTACTATCTAATAGTATATATATGAACTATACAACTATGTCCCTTTGCCCCTATTATATTTCCTATTTTTCATAACATTGTTGATCTGTTCAATTCTATACACTATTAACTGATTCTTATTTCCATCAAGTTTTTAGCCTCTTTCCTTCATCATCAATTTCATATTTGAGAATAATACAAAGTTAGATAAAAAAAAATGATGAGTCTCACCAATTCTAATAGTTTTCCCAAGACACAGCTTGTGGCTCCCAATTTTGATGAAATCAATATCTATGTTACCACTCACCCTACCAATTATGGGACTCCTCCCCATTCATCCTTAATTAATAATCCTTTGTTCTCCTTATAATATTCTCATGATTTATAATATGCAAATAAAATACTATTCTTCATAAAAAATTTCCTTAACATAAAGGAAAATACCATTCAACCATTTATAAACTTATGATAGGTCCTCAAGTATAAGAAGCTCTTTCATCTTCACCTAAATTTTCTCACGGATTTGGGGGAAAATCTTTATTTTCTTCTCAACATTTTCCTTATATTATTTATCCTTCATACACCATGACATATTCGTGTATCACTTCTTGAAAATCATGCCAAGTATCTATACTAACATGGCAGGTTCAAATTTTAGTGGGCCTCTTTAAAAGACCATTTTCCTTAACCATGCCATTATAGCATATTTTAATACAAATTCTAACCATAACAATAGTGCATATTTTTATACTAATGATAACCATACTACAAGTAATTTTTTTTATACAAATGCTTCTCATACCACTAGTGTGGCACATGCTAATACTCATAGTGCAACTCAAGCCATCAATACTCATACCAATATATCACATGTTACACACACTAGTCTAAATAATACTCAAACTCATAAAATATGATTACAAAAACTTAATCAAATTCATACTTTTTAAACAAATAATGCAAATCAAATTTTCTTTATCCAAAACCATCTCACTAACCTTAAAAATCAACCCCAATAGGTTTCATGGGGAACACAAAATATAAATGCCTCAGCCCCCTCTTAGGGATTCCCATGGTAACCTTATTCCTCAATCACCCCTAATTAATTAAAAAAAACATCTAGAAAATGAACCTCTTGTACCTCAAATTACTAATATCAACATAGGAGGCATCACACCTGCCATCACCTATAATGGGTCCAATAATTACACATTGCACTTAAAGACATTTGGTAACCTTTATAAATATTAGATTAAAATCAATACCTTTGTTTCTACCAAAATATCAGCTAAAACCCTTTTATAAGATGTTTTAGAATGGTACAATCAACTAAAAACCCATTATATCAGTAGACTTAAAGACTTGGTTAACTCACTAGTCCAAGAATTTTAAATTAGTGATCTTATTGAGAATAACTTATCTCAATTTATAAACTATAAATAACTTGAAACTAAAATAGAATGAGTCTTCATCAAATGATGGAAGAAATTTTTTAACAAATGTGAGCTTAATATGACATATGATGACCTCTTACCCCTATTCAAGAATGATCCCTACCCCAAATTACAATATCAATTAATGACTCTTTTTATAAGAACATTAGAAGAATCCCTTGACTAATATAAGTGATAAGATGTCCTTATGTGTCAGTTCAAACCATATCAACCTACCATGGGAACTCATATGATCATTAAAAACAAAAACCATCATACAACTGATGATTGCATTATTGATACCTATGAAACTATTCACAACATTCAATCTATCATTCCAAACAATGATATAGAGCATGCTCCCCCTCCAAAAACCACTTTGACTCCTACCTATTCTTAGCCTAACAATACCAATGTCCATAAAACATTATCTTGGGCCAAACATAAAAATGTCTTCCAAGACCTCTACCAAAATATCCCAACCCCCCTCATCCAATGAAATCATGTTATAATCCAAAATAGTTTTGTTGGTTTCATACAGATTAGGGCCACTCTTACAAGACTTGTAGACAACTATGTAGTCTAGCTATGGAATTATTTCCTGGTCCAAAATTTTATCATGAATCACTAATTTGTAAGTGTCAAAAATCATATGACATTGATTTTAAAGCTCATGAAACATACAACAAAACCAATATTTAAATTAGGCTAATGCTCATATTTTTATATATAAATATCTTATTCCAAACCATCAAGATAATAGTAAAAAGCCTAATTCTTCTAAAAACAAATTTGAAATTCTTTTAGTCCTGACTAATTATGAATAAAATGTGGTTAATATGAATAACATGCAAATATTCATTTAGGATACTCTAATCCAACACCTTTTTTTGAAACCTCTCAACCATTTTGAGTAATTTAGGATACTTATCCATCTCATTTAATATATTTGGGTCAAAAGTAACTTATATCCTTCCAAGAACAACTTTAAATAGATGAATTTGATTATACCTCTCTCACTATCTCTACTCTTCCCCCAACATCTACACAACAAGACAATGTTTCCTGACCTTCCAATAGTATTTATTCAACCCAACCATAATAAATATCTCAAGAAACCATCAAACCACCTAAATTAAATTAACTTATTTATAATCAACCCAAACTAACTACACCTTATCAACACAAATTTAATTGCAATTCCAACCCTCTTTCACAAAAGTTATTGCAAAATTATGTGCATCTATCTAGAAATTCTCCCATGGGTTATGATGAATGGGACCCTATTGTGGAACATTCTCATCTACCATATTAAATACCCTTCCTCAAATTAAAGTGAACTTCTCCCCATCATCAGAACATTTTAATGCAATTATTATTTGAAATAGACTCCCTCATCCTCCTCTAGTAGGAAGTGAAGCTATCTTATCTGGATCCAAAGATAGTATCCTTAAAAATATGAAGATATGTCCATACATGTTGATGAAATAGTGGAAAATTATCTTTCCCTTAATTTTCATATCACTTCCATGATTCGTGATAAGATTTTTCTTCATGTGATGATACTCTTCTATTCATTAGCATTTAAATTGGTGATATCCATGTTAAGTGTGCCTTAGTTAATGAAGGTTTAGGTACTTGTTTTGCCTCCTTTGATTTCATTAAGATACTTGGATATTATAAATACAAACTTAAGACCACACATAACACATGTCAAGGCTATTATATAATCAAAATGCCTCTTTTGGGTTGCATGTGGCTTCCCATTACCATCCTTCCTATCATTAGTAGCATGAAAGTTATGATTTTTAAATTTTCCCTCTTATGACATATTTATTGATATACCTTTGAATCATAATATGATATAAATCACCTCATCTATGTTCCATTACATCAAATTCACCCATAATAGAGTTATTTATAAGATTCAAAGAGACACAAACCTAAATTTTGAATAATCCCAAGAATGTGGTGTCTTTAAAATTACTACCCTTAAACTTTTTCCTAGTATCCCATTTAGGGAATCTTAACTCTTCAATTATCCTATCAATTATACCTGAGGTTATAATGGTCACCCCAAAATAATCAACAACATACCACCAAACCTCCTATATTATGATGATGATGAGCTAAATGAGATTAGCCTCAAGATCAAAACCTCTAATCTATCCCCTCATATCATTGACTAACTTCCTCACTTTTTTAAACCTTGATCCTATAAATTCTCTTAACCAAGACTAGACATTCTATCCATCATGTGTGTTCTAATGACAAGGTCATATCTACATGTATCATCAACTTGCATACACCTGAGTATGATGATGGTTATGATTTAGATGACCCTTTTTTAATTGGAATTTTCCAAGATATAAATGCCAAGATTATTTGATATTACACCTCTTTATTTTATTCTTTCCATTATTCTTTAAATATTATTTATTTTATAGTACCTAATGTTAGTCTTATTCATATTTTTCATAGGGTAGATATGGAGTGATTTCATGGTACACCTCTAATTTCTACATATCTTCTTAGGAACATGCTCATGGATCATGATATGATAGGTCCTTACTATTTTTATATATATCAAGATACTTTTAGTTTTCTTCCCCTAAATATGTTAGATATTGTTCTTAATCCTTCTATGTAACCATCCTCATCATCAACTAAGCTTAGTCTTATTTCTACTCCTACTTTACATTTAGATGATCCTAGTCTAGTTTATATTCTAGTCTTACCTTCCTTTGGTGACATCCTAATTATTTTTACATAGCTTGATCTCATGCCCATCCAATGGGTAGATTATCCTTAATTTTATATACACAAAGTTGTTGGTCATTGGACCAAAGATTACTAGTTATATCACTTTCCCCTAACTTATCTTTATACCTCTTCCATTAGTAGTTCCCCCAAATCCTACTAGAAAATGTATTATTATTTTCATGGGAAAAATAATCACTCTTCCACTCAATTTTAAGGACTTAAGAAATATATTGACACATTACGTCCTACCACTACTCATCCCAAAGATAAGGTTATACCTCCTCCAAAGTTATTACTAGAGTATATCACTAAATAAGGGGACATATATTATTTTTGGCACTAGTTTGGTACCCATCATATTGATTCTTGTCATATTCTACAACATCACCTTCATTATCACCCAAATTTGATACCCTCTATAGCTATTCCTCGTTCCATAGGTCACCCATGCAAGAAGGCTCATCCTTCTCTACTAGTGGTACCTCCTCCACTATTGGCACCTCCTTCTTGCCCCATAAAGACTATTCCTATTTAAGAACCCATTTCCCTCCTTGAGTATCCTATACATGATATGCCTCATGAGCATGATCCTTCATCTACACCTACATTTTCAATTGAGAAGATTCATAAGGAATTTTTTTATAAAACTCCCCATGAGGATTGATGTGACTCTAGTTGTCATTAGGATCCAACTTCATATAGATGTTTAAAATGTCATGGATAATATTTTTGGGCAAATTTATCAGTATTTATGAACATGAAATGGTGTTATTTCACATTGTTTTTCATTATGATTTTGTATTGGATTTGTGATCCATTTTTATATACCTTATACACTTGATTATAAGTCACTTTTGGGTTCACTTATCTATTTTACACAGATCGTTATATTATGCTTTATGTGTTTTATATGGTTTAATTTTATTTCCTATTTTATTATTGTCTCTTACTGTTATTTTCATTATTTCACACTTATTTTTATGAGTTCACTTATTTCTCAACTTAAAATTAGATAATTATTATTGTGACTTAGTTATACAAAAATTGATTCCCTTAGTGACCTTTATTTACAATACGATCATTATCAAATAATATGTCTCACTCTACTTCTATTTTCCAATCTACATTGGATCTCCCTTACTCCTTTATATTCCTTTCACATACTAAACATACATACAGTTGAAACTTGAGATTACATATTGGTTCATAGGTAATCCTAAGTGTTTAGTCAATCATATCTCTAGATATTTAGCTTCTTTTTACCAAAGTTTAAAGCTCATTAGTGTGTATCACTTCCATCACTCATGTTGGTTATTCAAACTCTATATGGAGGAGGAATCATAACATCCATAAAAAATTTAAAATCTAAATCATTAAAACAAAAGGCAATGATAAAAATGCAACATACAAATTCAAAAGTCATATCACACTAAAAATATGATTCATAGCACATATCTTATTTCTAAACAAATCTCAAACTCCATAGTTGGCCTCATTATAGATTAAAGATCCATTGGGGTATGGTAGGCTAGTAGTTCAAGATAGGAGAATAAAGAATATTTGAGTGCTACCTAATTTCTCACACAAGTGACCAATCTTCACAGTAGACTGATGGATTTGTAAGAGGTCTTGAAGAATGGGGAACATGTTGTGGGAAGGTACATCCATTTTAATTTAATTTTTGATATAAAAAACATGAGTTGATCTTAGTATCTCAACTATTTTCCTATACAACTTCATGATTATTATGAGCAAGTATCCTTTGTGTTTTGATGGTCACTAGACTCTTAGTGTCTCTCCTTTATACCTAGTATGCCTCATGTTTCCTAAGGTCTTATCATAGATTCTTATTTCATAGTTTTTAACATTCCCTCTTTCATTAAAACACTCCTAATATTTAACCTTGACAAATATTTTTTTATTAACTAATCATTCCCCCTAGGGTTTTCCTTTATGAGTTGCAGTGTGAGACCATGGATGGGACTAGGATCTCCTCACAAACACCATAATAAAACATTTCTTTTACCAT